>DWJS01000461.1:0-11321 GCA_018248975.1 Codatractus imalena | reverse complement strand
CGAGCAATATTTTCTTTATTTTCACTAATACAGAACCATAAAATGTAATCATCTTTATACCGTTTGTGTGTATGTTGAAAGATATATATTTTCTCGGCTCAATCAATCAATATTCGATAATCGTGTGTAAACAAAGGTTTAGGAAGTTATATGAGGAAACAAGCACAATCATTATCTTTCGCGGTAAGACACAAAATTTTCAACGAGACAATTATAGGATAGAATGACCAGATATAAAGTGTAATGCTTACGCTTATATACAAGTGAGATCTTATCTTAATACGATAAATATGCTGGATACATAAACATACTTAGCTACAAGTTTCATAAACTTCATATATTCTACTAGCTGACCAAGTCAGAGCGAAACTGGGTACCGATGAGGCGTACACTAGCAACACTACATTAAACAGTTTAAAATTTATGTTGCCATGTCGCAAAAACATGGATAAAAGTTTGGTGTTCAGAATACAGTGGCGACACAATATTATTCCCGCGCAAACAATATTAAATTGTCTGACAAGTCATAAACAATTTTTACTTTTAAACTCACAGATACTTATAAATTTAAATTAAAACTATACAACACACATACTTGGGAGTATTATTTCGAATATACTTAAAAACTAAAAGAAACAAGCAATTGTGTCGCAATAAAAACTAGTGGGAAGACCCCTTATCATTAATTAATTATTACAATAGAATATAGAATGCCTAAATTTTAAGCCTTGGCATATTCTAAGCAAGATTGTTCTAGCTGGGTAGAGTTTATCAATTACAAACACTGTTATTTAAGCAAACGTTGAAATAATGAAGTGTACAGTATGTCCAACTCTCACTGAGAACTAGTATATCTAGTCGTAGGCTCTGCAGAACTTGCTACCTCTGACATTAGTATGTATGTATGTGTTATACTGTATAGTGTATGTATATTGGTATATGCATTGGTAACGTTTCGATAGAATTGCCTGCCTTGATTGTGTAATTTCTAAACTGAATTTAATTTAATTTTGCATTCTGGTTTATTTTATACTGAAATTTAATATTTTATTTACGAATGATAATTAATATTAAATTTGTTTTAGTTATCCTGAACTCAACTAGAACACAAATGTCACACGAAGACATGTAGGAATATTTCTATATACTTAATAAATTCATTCAAAATGTGACTAGAAACCATAAACGTAAGAAGATTTTGCAATTTTCAAATTTGCTTTAGAGCAGACTGTAGTAACTTATAAAAACAAAAAATGGCAATTCCTTGCTAAAAAAGTTGTAATAGAAGTTTTCATCACGAACTTGCAAAAGAAAGATTTTATCATTATTTTTTTTCAATTTGAATTTTGTTAATTCATTATGTTTGTTGCTGTAAAATAACAATGTTTGAAATCAATGGGATAGTAGGGAATGCCGTCCACGTGTCATGCGCACTACTTTGTTGTCTTAAGATATATTATAGGTAACTTTAAAATATACCCATAGAATAATTAACAATAAAGTTAGAGTAGATGGTCGGTAGACAATCGTATTTTTTATATTTGTATGTATTGAGGTTCTTTTGGCAAAGATTCTGTCAATTTGACATTTTAAAATTCTTTGCGGACAATCTATAGTCTATGGCAACTTGTCATTGACAGTTATAAAGTTTTATTTAATTAAGTTAATGTCTTTCGTAATACATGTTATCTCCATATAAACTATAACTATGCCAAACAATTCCAAAATCATATATTAAAAAAAGATCTAAAGTTTTCGCTCGACGTATAAACATCTAGATCAGCTGACACGCGGATGGCGCGGGGAAAGGCAACGCTCCTACTTGACCCCCTCTCCAGCCGACTTACATACTATGCTGGCTCGATACACATTTTAAAATGATTTTAATAAAGACATCTAAAGACATTTAAAATGATTTTAATAATGACAAACAGAACTATTGTTGGAACATGTCTCGACGAGTCACTGAAGGTTGCCAAAATATGTATTTTGCTTTAGAATCATTTTTTCTACTCCACTCGAATATCATTGTTTTTAATAACCAGGCTTGCCTGCAACTCTTTTTATGTGCCTCTGTTGGCCACAGGCTTCTCCTCATAACTGGAGGAGGCCTGGATCATACTCTATTACGCTGTTGCAATGGGGATTGGTGGAGGGACGTATGGGTTAGTGGCCAACCCGCGTTGGATGTTTTTGAATGTCCATAAGGCCTCCAACATGGCTTATCGTCTGCCATCCATGGATAACAACCGGGGCAGACGGCTTAACTTGCCCTCCGAAGTACGGAAGCGCGCATGAAATTTGCCACTAGCGCACTCTTTAATTCAAAATCATTTTAAAATTCCAACAGTGAGCCAGCAAGCAACCTAAAATTACAGTATTAATCCTAAGAAAGAATTAAAATATTTAAAACTACGTTACAATTATTGGGTTTTACAAAATCAGTGTTTAATGTGTTACCTATTATTTTTATTATCTGTGGTTTTGTTTTATAATTATTGTTTTATTCCCTGCAAAATGTCACTAAAATGTTACGTGAGGCAAAATTGTTTCGTTATTGTAACATTCGGATAACACCCTTAGGATTCTGTGCGGGCAAAGAGGGTTACTTGCGAGACCCGAAAATCTCATTCCTATCTCCATAAGCGTAGACCGTAACACACAGGAAGATACGAAATCCTTACGTAACAAAGAACTAGCGGATGCATTATAGCAGTGTCTCGCGTAATATGTGAATATATATTTTGATATTTGTATTTTAGGACAGAGCCATGCTCTGTTTTAGGGAGAACCATGCAAATTTAAGGGAGATAAATGCTCCATTTTGGGGAATACCCCATATCAGATTCTCAAATAATCAGATGAATTCGTTCTCAGACTGCTATATTTATTTCGTGCTAAGTTTTGGAAGAATTTCCAAAATTTTTTTAGCAGATTTATAATCGGTTTTAGGGAGTCCCATGCAAAGTTTCAAAAGATTTCCATTTTTAATTTTGGCAGAGAACCATGCGAATTTTGGGGTCAAACGGAAGCCTAACTTTGAGGAGACCATACTTCCATTTTTAGAGACAATACAGTCAGTTTATAGACTCTGCCTAGATTTTTGAGAGGGATTTTACCAATTTTTATTTTTCCAACTAACTTATTACTTGTGACCAAGATTTTTGAGAGGGTTACCATTTTTCATTTATTTCTTCCAGCTAACATATTTTAAACCAACTACCCGTTGAAAATAATGCTCCATAAATTTCAAGCTAACTCGTAAACCAACTGTTGAAAAAGTATTATTGCATAAATTTCAATAGGTTTTACGATCAAACACTAATTTCGCACAACCCTACAGATAACGCGTGCCGACACTACGATACCGACCGTTACCGTTAGTGTCAACCATAGCGAAAAACCGCCTCGCAAGCATACATCCTAAACACTTCATAAGACAGCTTCCATCAAAAGTGTCGTTATATCATATTTATTACAGATCAATTTAGAATCGAGTGCTTTTCCTTCATTTTTTAAATATTTAATTTATACCGATTTAAACTGTCAAGAGCGTTTTACAATTTTAAATATTATATTTTAACAACGTTATTATAAGTTATGTTAGTAAGGCTATTTTTAGTACACAAATATCAACTGCCGAATGGCTTATGCCGATAAGTGGTGTGATAAGATAATAAAATATTTTTTTCACAAAATAATAATACGACTCATTTAAAACATGAAACAAATGCATAATATATATAGATCAAAATAAAAAAAGAAAAAAAAACGAAAAAAAAAGATAGTAATCATATCACACCACATATCCCGATCGAATGAAGAGCACACTCACACACAGAAAATACACACGCACACACAGAACAGAAGCTCATAAAACAAACAACCACTTACACACACTTAAACAAATGACATTATACTTAAATGCATAAACAACAAAAAACTTAATATATTGACAATAGACAATGAAAACTTAATCTGACAGCCCTTGTACAGCCGTGTTGAAAAGTGTTATCGAAAATAAAATCATATAATAAACATGAAACGTATAAATAATTCATATGATAATATCCAACGAAAAACTGATTTAATTGTGTAAGCACAATTGAATTTAAACAACAGATTTATAGGTAATAAAAGCAAAAAACAATTTTAATAAAAAGACGTAATCCTACCTACATTTAGTATGAAAGCAAGCGAGCGAATGATAAAAGAGTGTGTTTTGTGATGAAAATCCTTGATTATTCCGATAAAATTAACAAAAATAAAATACGACCCGTATATCGCCAATAAAGCTCAGGGGTGTCTACGCCTAATAACGCCATCCACACGACACGACAATACATTTATAAATATATTAACATTAAAATCTAATTAGAATTAACTCTGATATGTGAATGTGAAAAATTATACAGATACATCACACACAACAGTGCGTCTGTTAACAATATACGCTCGTAGAGAAAGCTCTTTAGTTAATTATTAAAAAGTTAACTTTTAACCACAACTTCGTTCGTGGAAAGCTCATGCAAGAAGTCAGATGTTGTATTGTCCCAAGCCTGTTGCCGAAAATCCTTTACAGATGACCCGATCGCAATGCAGTTTTTACTACATTATAAGGCATAATTCTTAGCTGTGTTGTTGAGGTCTGATGATGTTAGACCCTGATGACCATTCCCTAATTTAATGCAGATATATCACGTGTTCAACAAACTTTAAGTGCATCTTACCGAACGTGAAAACATAACTAAATATAAAGACTGTACCTAGATTTTCGAGAGCGTTACCACTTTTTATTTCTTAGTACGTTTTAAGTATACAGATAGAACAATTGATTTCCTTCAATTCAACAATTTGCACTCGCGAATTTTAAATAAATTATGAATATATATATTATATGCATTGGATAAACGGGGTATCCTCTACGCCTTCCTCAAATGCGGATATTTGCCCAGCACTGGAAGTAGGTTCCAATTATCATGTAAGTATAATTTTAACAGACAAGCACATTTGTCGGTGACTGTACTACAACATTCACTACAATACCAAGTGGCCCCAAGATCACGACATTTTGTGAGATTTTCCCGAGATTCAAAATAAAATGATTAAAAAAAATAATACGATTTCCTCTTACGAAATTACTAACGATGGGACATAATACTTTTAGTTACTTATTAATAGACAGAAAAGGGAAAACTTCAAAAAATAATATATTAAGTATTATTTGTATGAATAATGATAGTGTGACAGGTGATTTAATGTGATGATGGCATGGCTATGAAACTGAGTATTTATAAAATATATTTTATGAAAACATAGGCATGACTATTCAGATTTTATTTATTTTTAAACTGTAAACATTTAATGACATTTCGCACGATCCACTTGACGGTCACACCGACTGTTTTGTATTAGTTGAGAAATTCGTGCAATCGTTGTGGTCGTTAAGTGGAATGCACTTATTAATACTTATAGTCTGTGATAAAATTGTGTAGGTGTTAAATATATTTTAAATTGTTAATAACTTGTAGATTATTAAATAGAGAGCATTTATAAATTTATTGAATTTAGAATTTAGAGCGAAATTTTTAAATTTAATATTGCTTTTATTCATTCATGCGTTTATCACGAATCATTTTATTACGAAAACAAACGAGATGTTTAGTTAACTACACTACTTAAATTTAGTAAGAGTCATGTCGTATTGGATGGCCGAAAAAATACTGACTAATACCACTCAGTAGGTACATAATGAGGATTATAATTATCAATAAATTAATAAGAAAATCAATGGGAATGAGCAAATCATCAATCTTCCCAAAATCATCATTCCTTCCGGAGTCTTCCATCTACGATATCCTAGCAGAACCGAGGTGAAGAGTAACATTCGAGGGTGAATGAAACGGCGATAGTCCGCGCCGCGAGAGTGACAGAGACAGTCGACAGGTGAAGAGGGAGGCTTCGGCCCACAGCTTCAATGAGGCGAGAAAACATTTAACCCTGAAAAATAACAAAAAAACTTTATAAAAATTATAATACAAACATTTTTTATACATTTTCCTGGCCGCAAATTAGAACTACGAACAGAAGAGAGTTTTTAGAAGAAGAAAGAGAGAGAGAAGAGAGAGATTTATATTCTATTAATTGTTCTGTTAAATTATGAAAATATAATTAATATAAACCTTTATAATTTTACTAAAACTTACTTAATTTTGTTAATTTGGCTGATTATTATATACGCAGTCCAGCCTACGTACGAATTTTAGTGAGTTAAACCTCACAAATCCATAGACACAACCGCACAAGTCTATAGACACAACCTCACAAGCCCATAGACACAACCTTACAAGTCCTTAGACACATTTACACAAGCTCTTAGACACAACCTCACAAGCCCATAGACACAATTCACTCACTAACCTCACACGCACACATTCCTCACCCTCTCTTCCAATAGGCCAGTTAAAGAAAGGCATAATATTTAGGCATAAATCTCACTAACCTCACATGCACACATTCCTCGATGTCTCTCCCAAAAGATCAATTAACCCAAGACTTAGGAATAACCTCATATACACACATTCCTCAAACCCAGTCAGTCAGTTAAGCTAAGATTTATCGAAGCTCCACAAAAAGCAGAGACGTCTGAAGCTAGCATCGACTTCAGCGACACAAGGCCGAGACATCTGAAGGTAGTATCGACTGAAGCGACACAAGGCACAGACATCTGAAGCTAGTATCGACCGAAGCGACACGAGACATAGACATCTGAAGCTAGTATCGACCGAAACGACACGAAGCAGAGACAACTGAAGCTAGTATAGACCAAAACGATACGAAGCAGAGACAACTGAAGCTAGTATTAGACCGAAACGACACAAGGCAGAGACATCTGAAGCTAGTATCAACCGAAGCGACACGAGACAGACATCTGAAGCTACTATTGACCAAGCCTCACCTGGCGGCTCACACGTGCTGAACGTACTCCGGATTGAGGAACGAGAAGCCCATGAACTCGGTCTGGTCCAAGTTCATCATGAACAGTTTGTCAGTCGGCGTCAGCTCCGTCTTCTCTTGTGTGAACTGCTTGTCGAAGTTGGACACGTCCTTGCGGTGTTTCTGGAAATATACAAAACATAAAAATATGATAATCATTTTCTAAATGTTTACATAACTACGTTTAATACGAAATGAAAACGATAACACTCTTTTTATGGTTTCGCATTCAGAGGGCGCCAATGGGACAATATTAATAAGTTTATGCTGCAGAGATTGTATTTTATGAACAAAACAAAGGTAGACACTTAAAATTTTTCGCAGTGTGTATACTTCTATGACAGATGTAATAACAAATAATGAAAATATAAAGAGTAAAATAAAAACTTAAAAATGTGTTCACCATAGAAATCACGCCATCTATTGTGCCATTGCGACCTGCGAGTACCCTCATGAAGTGTGATATCGTAATATTTTGTTACGATATCCGGCGATAAGTATGTTGCGCTTCTGGCTACAAGTGTGTATTTAGCGTGCGTGTATGGGGGCGGCAAAAATAGGGGATTAAGGGTTAAACACTCACGATCTTAGGCTTGAAGGGCGGCTGCACGTCTCGCGCCTCGACCCGCGCCCAGTCGATGCGGCGGAAGAACGTGTGCGTGCGCACGTCCTCCTCGCCGCGCGCGCCGCAGCCGAGACGCTTCAGCGGGTTCTTCGTCAGGAACGATTTGCACGCGTCCTTAGCCTCCTGATGGAGAAGATGGTAACGGTGAAGACGGGTTAATTGAGATGGACGGAGTAATAGAGGCGAACGTTAGCGTATACGAGTTAATCGAGACAGACGTCAAATTATACCGACGAATCAGACAGAGGTTAGGGTAGACGAACTAATCGAGGTGGACGTCAAAGTACACGGACTAATCGAGGAAGACGTCAGAGTACACGGACTAATCGGAACGGATCGCTCAGTACATAGACTAATCGAGACTGACGTCAGCATACATGGACTAATCGAGGCAGACCGTACGTTATATTTATTTATTTATTTATTTAAAATGTTGTACCAACAAGAAACACACCAACAATAAAAACATAACAGAATATTAAACTACACAAAACAAAGTGCTATCTTAATTATAGGCGCAACCAATTCATACAGGACAACAAAAAAACATATTGAATGAAATGAATTACTAAATAAAATTGATAAGTTAAATTCAATATTTAAAATGCCAAAAATGACATAATTAAAAAATATGTATTGAATATAGATAATATTCAACACTGAAAAATAAAAACATTACATTACATATATGGACTGATCGAGACCGATTTTAGAGTACATCAACTAATCGAGACAGTGGTCAGAGTACACAGACTAAACGAGACGGACAACAAAGTCCACGGACTATTCGAGGCGGACGATACAGGACTAATTGAGGCGGACGACAAAGAACACCGACTAATCGGAGCAGATGTCAGAGTACGCCGACTAATCGAGGTAGACGTCAGAGTATACGGTCTAATCGAGGCAGACGTCAGAAAATACGGACTAGTTGCACGTATTACGCTAAACACGCTAGTAGAACCAACAGTCTTTGGACGAGGTAGACTAAAAATAAAGAAAAAGATAACGATGAAATTCTAATTTATCCTCGATCACCGTCACACGAAAATGACAATATCAAAAAACATTGTATCGAAGTTACTCGAATGGGAGTATATAGTTATGGTTATTGTAGAATGCTTCGTGGGCCAGCTTATTATAGGTCATCTAAACCTATAATGGAATGCGTTATGTACCAATACTTATCTCCCTACTGGTATTCACCGAAACTAACTTAAAATAGATTAACGTCCGCCATATTTGTATGGGTGTCTCTCTCGTTTCATAATTGTTTTTGGACGATCTGGATTGGTAAAAAAAAGGTTTATCTATTCTATTGTAAAAAGCGTTTAACAAACCGGTTCCGAATTAAAAAAAAGCAGTAAAGTTCGGCTAACGTCGTATAAAGCACCATCTACGTACCTTGCTCAACGTCTTCGGATACGAGACGCTGTTATCCGTGATAGCCGCGAAAAGTTCCTCCTCATCCTCGCCATCAAAGGGCGGCTGTCCCACCAGCATCTCGTACAGAAGAACGCCGTACGCCCACCAATCCACCGACTTCCCGTACGGCTGGTATAAGATGATCTCCGGTGCGATATAGTCCGGTGTGCCGCAGAAGGTCTTGGTAGTTTTGTCACCGGTGATGCCCTCCTTGCACATACCGAAGTCGGCTATCTTGATATGCCCGTCTAGATCGAGTAGGACGTTGTCGAGCTTGAGATCCCGGTACAGGATCCCGCGGGAGTGCAAGAAGAATAGCCCGATAGCGATCTCCGCGGCGTAGAATCTGAAATATTTTGGAAATAACCCCTCTTTAGGTACGAAATCTGAGGTTTATACAAAAGATACTGTGTTTGTATTCAAATTACTTGTTAAAGGTAAACGACAAACATAAAACGACTTGATTTTATAATTATGAGTAAACGGTAAAAAATTTATTAAATTAACGGACGAGTTCAATATATTTTACAATTTCCAAAGTTATGAAAAGTGAATAGAAAATACTTACACGGCAACGGGCTCCTTGAATTTGCCACACTGTTGTATCTGGAACATCAGATCCCCACCATTTACGTATTCCATCACGAAGTACAGCCGATCCTGAAATGGTAACAAAGTTTCACTATAAACCCATTAATTTCCCACTGCTGGGCACTGCTCTCCCAGAATGAGAACCATTTAGGCCGCAGTTCACTACACTGCGCTGGAAAAGTCCAGTCAGACTTCAGACACTTTTGAGAGCTTTATGGAAAAGATTCAAGCTGACCAAGTACTGAGTTGCAGACGTTACCCACCTTCGAGAATTATATGAATCAACAATCAAGTATCAAGCATATATTATTAGGATATTTTCCTACACCGCTAAAGGAATCGGCAATTAATATTTAACAAGGAAATTCTCGTAATTTCCATTATTATTCATCCTCAATAAAATTATATTGAGTCCACTCACCATAGTCTGGAAGCAGGAATGCAGCTGCACCAAGAATGGTGGCTTGTTGCTGAGCGCGAGGACACGCTTCTCCACCATGGTACATTCGACATCGTCGTCTTGAATTATGATGTCTTTCTTCAGGATCTTGATCGCGTACAGCTCGTCCGTGCCGCGTCTCTCGGCTAACATTACCTGAGAGTAATAGTTCAATAAGTTATTTTTGTTTGTAACATAATAATGTTAATAATACATAATTGAAGAACACGTCTATAAAGCAATATTAATTAGTTAGCGCATATGTATTTTTGTCGAAGTGGTAAAGCTTAGTAGTATTATTTTTTAATTATTTTTACGAAACCATTCTGGTGTAATTTGCATTCGATTTTGTGGAATCGACAAATTTAAAAAAATCCATTTCGTTGCATAATTTTACGTAGTAACCTTTCATTCGACTGTGATGAAACTACTATGTTTAACAGCAGTATTACGAAGCCGTTTTGAAGCAATATACAACATAATTTTGAAACAATATACCTATATTGTAATCAAAATTGCCATTCGGAGGTTAAAGTACATACATTTACACGGAACATTTCAATTCCATTACAACTCAGTCCTTAGGAAAAGCCATGCGTCAGGAAACGAATACTAAAAGATGTAGAAAACTTTGTGGTTCATCTCCGGAAGCACTCCGACCACTATATTGACCTTTTAACAGCAGATGAAGGTTATGATTAGGGAATGGCTAACTTGGAATGCCTCATATGGTACTTACTCAAGGCATTCTAAATTAGTCATCAGGGTTAACAACGCACCTGTGACCGTATGTAGTACTCAAGTCAAGTGGGTCGTCCTACTCCGCGGCGACTAAGCGCCGCATGGGGTGGGGATTTCGGGCCTCGAGGTTACCCTCCTTCCCGGGCAATTCCTTCATTGAGTCAAGGCTCAACGGTATTAAAGGCTGCCCTTGGGCAGCTTTTGCATTGTAGTACTCAAATTCTTTCGCAAGTAAATTTAAGTGTTGCGTGGGCAGTAGTGGTCATTTACCATCGAATGTGCAGTTTGTATTTCAATTAAGAAAATATCTTGTTTGTTACATCATTGGTGTAAAAAATATAATAATTTATAGTTTGATTGATTGACCAATTTGATTGGAGACGTAAAATTGGGATTACACACATCAATCATGTCGTGTCTATCGGTTACCAAATTACTTCATAAACACCGTTGGTCACTACCAAGATTTTTGTATTTAACATTGTTGAAAAATTATCTTTAATT
>DWJS01000460.1:0-11328 GCA_018248975.1 Codatractus imalena | reverse complement strand
TTCGCGCAAATTGCGCATAACTTGCAGGTAATATTCCTTATTCACCGTTCTACCCTGTGACAAGAACTCATGATGCATCACGTACCTGCAATCGAAGAGTACTGTCAGCAAAAGTTCGCGATACTTTTTGTACATACCTTATGAAATGAAATGTAATTACAATACATTTTCTGCCAATTACCATCGTATATATTAATGATATATAGATTACAGATATACATACATACGCTAGAATGCTTCCAAGTTGTTCTTATTATAAAATACAAAAGCAGGGGAACTGCCAGTTCAGTTTTTTGTGGAGAGAACGAAGTAAAACTTCTTACAAGGCTAGCAATGTGTCTAGACTTCCGACAAACAGGTAGAAGACAAAATGACAATACATGCAATGACTATCTTAAATAAAAGGTACGGAATATCTGTGCGTTATTATGTTATTTCATTGAAATTCAAATGGTTTTTATTCGAAATAGATTCCACTAAAATATTTTTAAATATTTACAAACTACCACCTACCACGCTTTAAAACGTGTATTGCTTTGAAGCAAAAGCATTTTTATAGCTATTTCATTCCTATGAAAAATATAAGAAATATGTCGCAAGGAAGTTTTTTGTCCTTTTAAAAGTTTCGTCGCCTAGTTCAGGCGGCGAATTTCAAAGAAGTATTACATTTTAAATATATGCTAATTGTTTACCGTAGCTTATGTGCGCCTCGGCACAAGCCATTGTGACAATACCACCACGTAACAGACCACAGAGTTCATTCTTAAAATCTGTGCTAGGTATGAGTAACAGATATTATTTTTTCGCATCATCCATCGATATCAAAATAAGTAATAAAATCAAAGCTGTTATTGCTTACCTTTTACTAGAGCCCGACCGAAGTAGCGGCTTCGATTTCTGACGTTTTTTTATACCTAATGATAAAACATACTAGCATTCCTTGTGTCGTAGGTGCCATGCCATCACTTAGATTTCTGACCGGCCGGGGATCGAACCCGGAACCCTCTGCGTGTCAGACCGTTGTGGTGACCGCTTCGCCAAGTAATATCGTTTTTGCCTAAGTTTCGGTTTTGGAAATCGACTGAACGACAGAAGATTGCCGTATTGAAACTGTGTTCGTATAATGTCGCACACCCTTCGTCTAATTTCAGCTGAAGCTTTGGGTTCATAATCGCCAGGCGAGTTCGCTGATCGACTAGGCCGTGTTGAAGTTATTTGTTTGTATCCCTAAATTAAGTTACGATAAAGGAAAATTAAATAGGTATACAAGTATGTGTACGCTAGATTTGTTATACAATTTGAATATTGAGACGCTTGAAAAAGTTTCAGTGTCGGTTTCGCCCGAAACTAGCACAATAGGGACATTTTGGTTGGACAATACCTTTTACCATTAAACAGTATATACTGACACAAACATAGAAAGATTAAAACACACACATACAAAGATTAAAATAATATTTTAGAGTGTGTAGATGTTTGCTGCTCTATGAAACTCACCTAATTAAATGTTCTAATTTTATATTTGCCTTGTATACAAATATTACATTAAAGTATATTAACACTAATCAAATTAAATTTTAAACAGCATATTCTTCGTGTATCATTAATTTTACTATGTCACATATGGTCTATTCTATCAGAGTTCTAACAGCGATACACGGAAGCCCGCTACTGTGCGCCTCCATTATGCGGCGACACTCTCTCAATTGGTTACCACACTAGTTCGTCGCGCTTCGATTCCAAAAGGCGCCGCGAGTCATTGTCACCTGTCCACACACCACACTGACACTACAACGAGTAACACGCCGAAACTCATAGTTATTGAACGTGAAGAAACTGTTTGTAGGACGCCGACTACTGCAGCTTAGCGGTAATTACAATCGTACATTTAAATACAGTTGAATAATAGTGGATACTGTTTCAGTTCTTGTGCACTAGATGCACATATTTTCATAATATCGATCTGTATAGTTCTTAAGTGTAAACTTATAATGTAAACTATGTAGAGTAATCTAGAAAAAAGTCTTGTCAACATCATGTAAAGACGATTACCGAACAACAAACAAATGACAAACGAATAACAAACAAACATTAATAATAACTATGTTGCGATTCATTAGTAGTACATATTTGCAAGCTAAATGGCCTTGTGTAAGTATTTCTCCCTTAAATTTCAGGCTATGACATAGCTAAATTTTGCAGACAAAGATTATATACTTCTTGGTATATAATAGAGTTACAAGTACCTCTTTAAATATATCCAGGAAAGTAGATATTTACCATTATCATTAGATCTATGTCTGCCTGTCACGTTCCACTGGTTCCTGACAGCTGCAGCTCCCTAATGCTTACTCATTGGTGAGCATATATATCCCCGCTTAGCTGTTTATCGTTCAAACAGAAAATACTATGTATATTCCCTTACATGTATGGTAGTAATACCTTACATGTAAGTGTAAGTAGTAAGTGTAAGTACGTTTAATGTAATTAACCTAAATTTTACCGTATTTCCTTGCTGCGTTCTGGTTTTAAGAGTAGCATGATAGACGCTACATCATGCATATGAGGCATAACAATTGCAACTCAGCATACTTTAAGATAGAAACGCTTTTGTTACTCCGTATCCTTAATATCCTTACTCACCATAATTTGTGTTCATGTAGATATGACCAATATGAACATAAGTTAGACATAAGAGCAAGCAAGCATGTGTGGGCATAAACAAAAACATATTTGACTTACCTAAGTAGTAGGTATATGTACGTATATAGTAGGAGGTACTATGAAAGTAAAACGTAAAACGTGATGACGATAAGAATGATATAAGCACGTGGATTTTATCTACGTAAATGGCGGCTTTTATGTTACATTTGCTTTATGTAATGGCCCCTAATGCTCATTCATTGGCGAGCATTCCCCCGCTGTAGCAATTAACGTTTATTACGGTCCCCATTGGTTCGCCCGTGCAATGCAAGCTTTTGTTACTGTTTACCCACTCCTAGGACAAGAAGCCGGAATAGAGCTTATTTCAATAGCACATAGTTTAGAACATAGCTTTTAGTAATGGTTGCTAAGAGTAAGTGAAACTATCAAGGTTTTGTGTAATGTTACGGTATCAAATTATTACTGCATTTGTATAATAAAAATTACTGTAATTATAAAATAAATACTTAAACTATATATTGTGAACCTTTATTAATGTTGAAAATGTATCGTGTTAAAATAAATAAACTTAAAAATATATTTTCTTTTAAATGTATATCAAATGATTTGAAATGCTGTGCCATCCTGCTTTGAAAGATTTCTTTTTAGGCATATTACAAAACAGAGAAGGGTAAACGGAGTTTTGCGTATATATCATCAGAACATACGTATGAGTGACGCCACAGACAAGCAATTTATGGTAGTGCATTGGTATGTAATAACTCAAATTAAACTTTTGATTCGATTGGATGGATGATTCGATGGATTTAATATCGATAATTATTTTAAACCTTTTTGTATTTGACCAGGTTCAGTACTGTTGTAATTTATAATGAAGTTAAAAATAGGCTTAGAAAAAATAAATTAAAATTTCACTTTATAATCTTGGAAAATATTTTAGATCCATTAAAATTATCCAATGCCGACAATATCGGTATCTGGTTCGATCACAAAAAGATTGAATTCTAAAATTATGTTTTACTCTACATTATTTACATCTCTACATTTATAAATACACAACTTACACATAGACTCAATTATTTTGGCTCTAAGATATTTACAAAATTACGGTACAAGATCGTATACTCATGCCCATAGCTCGTTGCATACCTACCATGAAACTTCATACATTAACAGAGGTTATTAAAAAGGAATTAAAAATACCGTTACATGTTAATATCTGTGAGGGAATGAAACGGTTTTTTACAACGAATTTAAAACAATAGCCGCGTCGGCAGTCCGTTTACGCTTATCTCGCATCAATAAATGCCTTTCTTGAAACGTCTACATACGTTATATATAATTTAAATTTGGAACATTCTAAATGAACAATGATTAAGGTTCCTAAAGAGTTCGAGCTCGCTCATGCATTAGGGGCATGGCGTGGAGAAATGTTAGACTGTTGAATTTAGATCATTATATACATATTTTGAAAGTCTTAAAGCTGAATTATTTAACAAAATAAGATAAATCACACACGCACACACACATATGTACACGTATATATATTATTTCAATGCTGATAAATAAATATGCTAAGGATATATGTATGTGTGCTTATATATTCAGATATTACTAACATTTGTCTACCACTTAAGTTCAGTAGGTACAGTATAAATGAAATCATCATATTTTCAATAATAATTTTAGTTAAAGGATTAAATTGTAAATGCACATAAAAAGTAAGTAGCAACAAGGCATTTCTTATAACGTACTGTGCTGGCTGCTGTTCGATGACGTAATAATGGCTATAACAATATAGACAGTAATAGTCCGTACAAAAAAGTAATAATCGTTTTATTATTATAGGACTATCCCAAAAAACATAACATGGCGGTCACAGTAAAGTAGGAATTAGATATGTAAGGTGATGGTCACGGTAGGGTCGTGGGGACGCGCTTGATGGCGTTTTAATTATTCGGCCGCGAATACTCCGCCTTTAGTTACTTTAAAATGTAATCTGGTATAATTTCTTTTATCGTATTCATTTACGATACGATAAAATAAATAAAAAATAAAAACACATAAAATAAACGTAGAATTTTGTCTGCACTCAAAACAGTAATTAAAACTAGGATTCTCTGTGTTGTACATGCTTTGGACACATAAACTAAGAGAGAGTGACTATAATTTAATAAATTCGCAATTAAAATGTCTCCTTGCCGAGTATCGAGCTCTGGTTACCATGCAAATCTGTCTGTTTCGCAGTTAAGTATAAATGTTTAAAGACTTTTTATTTACCTATGGATCTGGGTGTTTTCGTATTTGTAGGATACATCCTAGTATCCTATAACTCTTAGTAGTCTTAGTATCTCGAAGGCTAGGTTCTTAATATGTTACGCTACAAAATGTTAACATCAAAGTTAGCATGTTTGTTAAACACATTAAATCCACGTATTATTTTTATATTCACACACAATTACACCCCTTGTACGTACAAATAGACCATAACATGCTACAACGGAACAGAGACACCTGTCGCTCCAGTTCGGTAGACTTTTAGTAAAATCACCCCTTTAAATAATAACGTGCCTGAGGAACCAGTGTTTTTAAATTCTAAGTGTCGGTCAAAATATCGCAAGGTGTGCTTTGAATATGATTAGCAGCTTGTCAAAAGTAAGTTAGAGGCCTAATGTATTCAAATTCGAGAAGCACATATATTAATAAATAATTGATAGTTTCGTATTGTTTGGGATACGTCGATTGGAAAGATTTAGGTTAGTCGATTTAGTGCTCAATGTTTTTATTGCTAGCGTTTCACATTTTGAACCGACTGCAAAAAGAAGTACTCAATCTGGATGTATTTTTAATGTGTTATTTATCAATCGGTTTCGAAAATTATTTAAGTATGGAAAGGGAATATTTGTAAAGAAAGATGTCTCATTTAAATGTCATTGGAATAGGACTTTAAATATCAAAGGTACAAACTTGAGGGCAGTGTCCGTACTTATTAAGATATTCGTAGGTTTATAACAATTGAATACTCGGTAGATAACTAAATTTTAACGTGTTTAGTGTAGTAACCATTATTGAAAAAACCATTGACTAAGATAATTAATTGAGGAGCCTTAGCTTTTTTTCGAGGAAATAGTAATATTGTTCTATGTTTTTGATGGCAAGTATGCATGGGATACAGGTAGCATTCTGTCAAGCGAAGTATTCTGAAAGTTCTCTTGTTTTTTCTATTAAGTAAAAAAGTATCTTGAAATATTTTTTATTATCTTGTAATGTTTTTTTGTGTCCCACTGCTAGCCACGTGTCTCTTCCCCCTACTGGGGAAGGCCTGGAGTATACTCCACCACGCTGCTTCAATGCGGTTTGGTGGAGGCCAGTTAGATTTATGGCCAACCCGCGTTGGGAGCTTTTCAAACCGTCCATAAGGCCTCCAACATGGCTTAACCACTGCTATCCTGTGATAACAACCGGGATCGACGGCTTAACGTGCCCTCCGAAGCCCGGAAACGCGCATGAAATTTTGCCACTAACGGTCACCCATCCAACTACCGACCGCGCCCGACGTTGCTTAATTTTGTACATCGGTTGTCTACACAAGCCTCGGGGCTATGCGCGTTTCAATTATAAATACCTACTATATATTATATATACCTACTTATTTTCCTGGTCAACAAAACGTTTGCATTTGTAACTTATAACTAAAATGCTGTAACATCGTAATGAAAATGAAAGATGTAAATAAAATGTTCTTTACAATTAGTTGTAACACTTAGTATAAACATGTGACTCATTAACAGTTTTTAGAGCATTTGATGAAAGGAATATCTACGAGGGTTGATGTAACTTGTAGATGGTTCGATAGCTAACCCTCCACTAAACAACTGACAATGCGTTGGGGTGCTAAATCGTCCCGTAAACGAATTAACATATCGGTTTTTATCGTTTTGCATAATTACCCCGCTTGTCAAAATGCGTTTGCATAATATTTATAGTAGCAATGTGAATAGGAAACATGAAAATGTTGGTTAACTTGCCAAAGCATTAGATCATCTTTAATCGTACATATTTTATGTGACATTTACACATTACAGATTTTTAAAAGACCTTTTAGTTTATTTAAGAATAAATAAATAAAATAATACTGAACGGTAATATATACTACAGACGTCTTTAGTTATTTTTTACAATTTATTGTGAAGATTTGATTTGTCTAACTTGAAGTATGCGTATACAAGCATCTACGGTGTGGAGTATGTTCTAAGGCGAAGACAGTAATTTACCGTAGCAAAATTGTATGCGTGCTTCTGAGCTTCGGAAGGCATATTAACACATTGGTCCATTTGTGGATAGTAGTTGTTTAATCTTATTGATAGCCTTAAGTGTAGTTTGAAAAAAATCCAACACAGTTCGGCCAATAATCTACGACCTTCACCAATCCGTATTGCAGTACCGTGGTGCAGCAGTGGGCAGCATGAGACTGTGCGGAAGATATCCCTTAATAGTAGAGGGAGGCCCGTGGCCAGTACACATATAAAAAGGGTTGGAAGAAAGTGGTCACATTAAGTTTTGTAAAGTAGGTAGATGACTATTAAAGTATGCCATTGATTTTTTTTCGAATCGTGTAGTTGCTGTTGGTCATGGTGTCCTTGACAGCTGTACCGTTTTTTAAGGCGAGCTCCTAATGGGGCTCAAGCCTAGAGGGACAGACGACTATGATGGGGATAAAGTATGCCAGCGACAAAGACTTTGATGCCTCTGATGACTAATGGGAATGCTTCACGTGGTCCCACATTTGACATTACTACATATAATCTTCAAGATAGTATGCGCATCTAATTAATAAAAATATATCCTTGTTAAAATAATATAGTAATTTTTAAAATGTTGTATTGTATAAGCAAAATTTTTACATAAGCCGTGATTGCCTATAAGAGGGAAGGCACACGAGTGATATTATAATAAGAGAAATTGTACTAATTGTGTGTGTACTTCCTGTTGGCTGTCCGAATAAAATAAATAAATAAATAATTGAACGCTGGCGAATCCACGACTGAGGTTTTGTAAATTTTATGAATTTTTCGATATCATGTCTTATATTTGGTATTGCACATATGTATAAGTATATATATAAAAATGGTAGGTATGTACGTATTTTTAAATCCCAAATAATCTGTGGCACTAACGCATTTAAATGACCGAGTACCGTAATTAATCCTCGCACAAAAGCTGAGTTGTCATATCTGTCACTTATAGTATATCTAGCGCATCGTGCGCCGCGCCCCATCGTACGTCTTATTTGAAATTCGTCCCCGCGGTCTGATATGCAAATAGGGAGCGACATTCGAATACAAAAAGCTCGAGCGCGGTGGCAGCGAGTAAATCAATCGATCAACGCCGGATACAGTCGTAGGAATACGTCTTCATTGTGTTCATTAGTGTCCAAGGCTCCGGCATCCGACCACACCTGCCCAGAATATGTCCGGCATTTTACAAAAAGCCCACAAGTTTCAAATTTACTCAGCGTCGATAGTTTGGTGCATTCTAAACTTTTAAAGAGCAAGAATTAGTAAGGTATGATGTGGTGATAATGTTAGGGTATTATCACGATTTTTTTGGTATCATACTGGTAACTATGGGATTTACGATTACTCGTATGATACCGTTTACGATTACTTGTAAATCGTAATCGTGAACGGTATCGTACGACTAATCACGATAGTGCAATTATCTTTGTTTATGTTCTGAGTAAATTTTGATACCTGTTGCTTTGATTTTTATCAATTAGTATTAGAAGTTACAAACGAAAGCACATATTTAAAATCTTATTACTCCCAAAACTTCATTGACTTTTACTACAATTCAATGAATTGTAGCTTCAAGTTATCGTTTTTTATTTATGCAGAATCCGAATAATTATGACTTGTATTCAGTAACTGGAGAAGTAAGCAATTCAGTACCTCCTTCCTATAAATTAAATCACAAAATTTAATCAAGTCTGTACACATAAAGAAGTGGTTTTATTCACGGCAAATTAAACTATTTTTTTTTACAAAGCGCGCTTACAAATCGAAGTACAGAACAAAGGGACTGAAAATTGAATCGCGTGGTACACAAATTGAATGTCAATTTGGCATTAGTTGATATTATCATTGTGTACGATCTTTCTAATTTAGCCAGTTTAGAGTCACGTACCTATTAGAATTTTTTCACGGCTATTAAGGAGTCGAGGCGCTTGTACGACGTTGAAAAAACACAATGGTATCTGATTGGGACCGTTACGCCGTTATTATGCTATTAAAAACCCTAATTACGGATCAAACGTTGTGACCACAAAGGCTTCATCTCGCAATGTATTTTCGACCTTTGTGTCGAAAAATTTGTGGCGCGAAAGCGGCGTTTTAGCGGTTTTAAAATTACTTTGGGTTACATTTCGCGGCGATGTTAATTAATAACAAATTTTAATGACAGTTATTTTGTGAATTGATCCGGAACGGTTTTAAATTTGGTACTTTATTAATAGTTGACTATTATTTGTTATTAAAAACGATTTATGTGTTGCATTGTAAATATTGTAAAGAAAAGCAACGAGAATATTGTAACGAGAAGAAATACTCGTTTACAGTTAATATTTCAAGCCTAACAATACGTATAGCAAACGATATGTTAGTTTAAGCATTTCTTCAATCATTCGTAAAGCCTTTACAACCAGACAAACCCTGTAGCAAAAGCACAGTTTTATTGAGGGGATCCGAAGGTAACTTAAATGAAGCGAAATAAAATGAGAATTATTACGGCATTCTTTCAACAAACAATAAGTTGTACAAAATTTACTTACAAAAGCAATGAGTCTCTGCTTCATTTCTTTAAAGTGTAAAACCACAAACCACACACATTTCCGTATTTTTGTTGTGATTTTGTATCACAGTTGGTACCTTTTGAATTGTTGAACCTTGAAAGTCTCTACAATTTTATTGTTGTCCTCCTTTGTTGGAATGTTCCTCGATGTTCCTCGAAATGTTTGCTTCAATAGCAATTAAGATCAATAAAGATGTATCTCGCAGGTGACTATCTGAGAACCTGTTTCATCCTTTTAACATATTCATATAATATATGGTCGACATTTTGCAAGATTTGACGTTCTAAGTTTTTATTTCAATAGACTGAGATTACAGAATTGTGAGTATAAAACCGTGGTGACAGCCTAGTGGATAAAATTGGACCTTTGGTCCGGAGTTCAAACAACCAACCCAGGCAACCTTTATTTTTTCCAAACTTTGTTCGTATTAAAAAATATTTAGAAAAACATCGTGAGGAAACCTATATGGCAGAGTTCCAAAAAAAATTCTAGGGTATGTGAAGTCTACCAATCCGCAATGTGCCAGCGTTGTGGACTATGGCCTAAACCCTTCTTCAGAGAAGACCTATGCCCAGCAGGGACAGAAATGTTGATGTTGTTGAGTATAAAGCTTGTTTTCCAATGGGCCGTTATTGTAGTGTAAAGTGTACCTTACTTAGGTAAGTGACATGAAAATTGGCACGAATTCAATATAGTACCTAAACTGGTTTCTGTTAACTGTACCCTAGTAATCGATTGTCGGTTAATTTTCCTTTGCATTTCATAATACTTATCCTTTATTTTTATGCCACATCATTGCCACTATAGCAATGTAAAGTAACCGGAATGATGTAGACGACTAAACTCATTCCAGATACTCTTATACGATCTGAACCGACCCTTTAAGGAGTGAGATGATGACAGGTTTGTACGACGATCATCTAGCTATCAGTAATACAACTATTCAATACGGCTAATTAGAATACTTATGAGAGTCGGCGCGAATAATATTTGGAATCTTTATTAATAACCAACAAATATTAGATTATTATGAGAAAAGACAGAATGGAATCGAGTAAAACTCCATACGATATGGAACAGACTTTTCAGACTTAGAGTAACTTATTTCAATCCTGTTGGTAATCAAATCCAAAACACCTGCATAGTCAGGTTAAGTAACGCCGTTCTCAATTACTTTTTAGATATGTTTTTTGACCGTTAAGGACATATTTTCATAAGCATTTTCTTAGAGGTTACGCAGTTAGTTTTAGTTTAAGTTAAAAATTCACGTTAAATATATAAGTTATCAAAGCAAAGCGTATGTCATTTAATATCTTTCTGAAGTATGAATGGCATAAAGACTTCCCGTTATACTGTAGTCCATAGACGGCTAGTTACAGATGTGATCAATTCCATGTACCACAGAGATCTGAATCGTAAATAATCAGATGCCGATCATAAATACGCTGATGGTTAAATAAAATACTTTGTGTATGTATGTAAGTATCCGAAGCCAGTGCGAATACTGCGGAACACAGAAAAATGTATCGTGGTTCCGGCACTTCGCTGGGTCCGTATCCTTCCCTCCCACTAGAAGGCGGACCGTCAAGGAACCCGGAAACGGGGACCAAAACCATCCCTCCCGTCCCCATCATAGTCTTCTGTTCCTCTTGGCTTGAGCCCCATTAGGAGCTGACCTCAAAAAACCCGGTAAAGCTGTCAAGGCCACTATGGCCAACAGCAACTACACAATTCGAAAAAAAAAAGAAAGTATCATGGTACCTACTTCCGATAAAGCCGATTCATAAACTCTATCAAAACTTATTAAACAATAT
>DWJS01000459.1:0-11328 GCA_018248975.1 Codatractus imalena | reverse complement strand
AAATATATTTGCACATATTACTATATGTAAATAATGGATTAATAAACAGCGATTACCTCAATTTGCATTTGTATATATAAGTTAAATTAAATTTAAAATTATGAGAAGTAGACTATTCAGTCTACTATTGGCCATCGCCAAAAACATTACTTCCTATATACCTATTATTACTCTATAAGGTAAACATATAAACATGTCGGCAATATGATTAACAAAACCTCAACAGGAAAACACGATGTATTTATATGCTATTTATATTTCAAACGCGAGCCTATTTCTGTATCTAGAAAGGACTAGTTTTAGAAAGAAGTGTCTAGCCAAAAATGTCCTTCTGATAGTAAGTGGTCACTGACGGCCGACGACATTCTGGTATTTCTGGTATATCAAAGTCAGCGGTGAACACGTACAATTCGAAACATATAAAGTTAGTATGTATCAACTTCTATGTTGACATCTACATATAGAGGATAACTTAACTAGTTTGTAACTTGACCTACAGTAACACGCTCTCAGGGTCAAATAAAATTTCGGTAACATAGTAACGGTGTCCGATAATAATTTGTGACTAAGATTTTTAACCTTAACATTGAATTGCATTACGTAGTACTAGAAGTTATTAAGTAGATAAATGTAAAAATGTAGATAATGGAATACGGGTATGTAGGTGAAGAGATAGGGTTAGATTAAAGAGTTATAACTTATGTTGTTATAGCTTAGTTCGTAGTTAAACGATAAATATGACAATGAATAATTGTGATTAACACCTATAAATTCAGATGTATGTGATTCAACATAACTCACTGACTTCGTTTCGACTATATGAGTAATGAGTTTAGAACTAAGCGAACATGAAATCCACCTGATGATAAGTGGCCAGGTCATTGCTGCTTATGGGCATCTGTCATCAAACTTTAAATAGAACGTGAGTGCTACTAAAAGTTGAGTAAACACACGTGGCTTTATCTCAACAACAAGCAACTCTTGGGATGTCTCGGTATACATATATTAGACCAGTATTTAGGATAACGAACTCATTACCGAGTTGCACCGAAGCTATCATATAACCATTAGAGCTAGGAAATCGTGTTACGTATAGCTATGCATGCATTCATCGAAACGCATTTTCATCATTGACGTTTCGCACGTTACAACTTCTGTATCTAACACGTAACATCTGTCGGCTCGAAATAAGCTAACGTGCACATGGCCGTCTGTAGGAAATAAAAATGTATACAACTAATATGGCTGAATTCTGGCAATTATACCAAACCTACATAGTATAATATAAAAGGACAAAATTAATATTAAAGAGAATAGTTGTGTTATGTAGATATTACGCAAGAAAATAAGCTTTATTTAGCATGAAATAAAATAATACTAAGACAGCCAGTAGTAAAATGTACCGCTACTGTTATCCAAAATAAGAACTCATTAAAACTTTATTAATTTCTCGAAAGTTTTCTTATTTTATTTCGTATTCAATTATACAAGGTACTCCAATTATGTCGAGTCTTTGAAGTTGTCCTGGCAAGACAAAAATGTTAAATGTAGACCAACGTTAAATGTTAAGAACCACTATTTATATATCGACGGTTAAAGTCTGATTGGTCTAAGCGACACTTTTTGCGATATTGAGTTATACCTATACGTATTTGAAAAGAGAAAATTTTGCTGATTCCGAATAATTATGTACTATATAACTCGTTATCGCAAAAAAAATCGCTTGTAACAATTAGCCTTATAACTGTCGATATAATCTTGACAGCCCTGACTGTGCACGCAGGGCACGCATGCATGACTCACCGTACGAGAATATTCGAGCGCTGGTGACCGGCACGCTGTTGAGTGCACCGATGTGGTTGAGCACGGCGCACCTGTAGCCGTGGCACTGCGAGTAGTGCACGTAGGTGCGGATGTACACGCTCTCAGACGTGTTCCCGATGCCGGGACATATCGCTACCGTCACGTCATCTTGAACAATACTTTATAAAATGACACGTGCTACGATAAACCATTAACAAGTTTTAAAAGGACAATTTAAATTACAAAAAAAATTACACCTGACTGATACTCGATTGAACGGATGTTCTTGAATTATATTTATATATATAAACTGTTGTTTAAGCTATTATTTCACCAAAAAAAAACTTTATCAAAATCAGGTCATCCATCTGGCAACCACAATTCCACGCACAAACATACAGACAAATTAATCTTATAACACCCGTCTTTTCGTATTCGGGGTTAAACAGTATCTATTATTACATCTGAAGGTAATTATTTTCAGTAGTTCCATAACCATTTGACATTAATATTAAATAAATTATTTTAAAGGAGATAAATAAAGCATTAAGGTATTATGTCAGATATTTATATCATACACTTGCAAAGATGATTTGCTTGTTACAAATACTTATCGATATCAATTCATTATCAGTAACATTTTTATAGGTATTAGAAACAATGTAATCAATGTGTTGTATTACATGAGGTATTTCCGTCATAATATAGCCTATACATTCAGTAATATTGATTGATTATGCTAATTAGTTCGGACCCTCTACGAATGAATACGAAGTAGACACCGATGTAAGTGACGTAAGAACTTTATTTGTATCTATTTATAGACATTACATGACTAAAACAATATACTGCTTAATATTACTATGATGGAAAAGTACATAAAGGAAGGCTTAGCGACCTCGGAAGTCGTGTAGATACAAAACGACTTAATTAATCCTAACTCATCCACAATTACAGGAAATGTCACGTGTTCAACAGAGGTATACATACATGCACACATACATCTGTTGAACCGACAGCATCACCGTCACACCTACTTCTCATTCAATAGTATCCAAACGCTGTGTTCTGAAGAGCTTGGTCGGATTGAAACGCCTCAATCATGAGGTATTCTGACTTAACGCCTCATTCATGAGGTATTCTGACTTATATGTACTAGGAACGCATCTGTGGACGAGCTCAGATCTTCAATCCAGGTAGGGGTTAATTCTAAATTATTCTGTACATCTGTATTCACGGGCGTACATACGGATCTTTTTGGACTGCAGCGCAGGGACCCCTGCATAAGACAATGGCCAATTTTCTGTTTGGTTTAATTTTTGCAAAATTGTAATTAGTCTAAGCTTAAACCAACAGCCTCCCCTTCACGGTCCGCCCGTCTATATGTATGTACATTTAACCGTTACAGTTGGACTGATTGATAGTTTAATACCTCAATTTTATAAAGAAGTAAATATGAGGGATAACAAGAAATAATAATAATAGAAATAAGATGGATTACCTTCATGTTGAGATCCAACAGGTTCGTACAGATCGTACGTAAGGGTAGACCTGTCCGGTAACACCAGAGATATTCGCCCACCAATCGGCCAAGGGCACCTCACGCGCCCAATGAGACTGTGCAGTATGGTCTGCACATGGCCACTGAAGCCCCATAGTCGTGTAGGTATATACCTGAAATGGTACATAACATTGTATATTTGTACTTAATATTATATATTTATACTAGATGTCTAATGATATTTTGCACACGTACTTTCTGATTTGAAGGTCAATTTTTAACTACTGAGATATTATTTCCTTGCAGTCATTTAAAGAAAATATCTTACTCTTCAATCTTCTTAAATTAATGTGTTAGGCCAATTTCAATAAATTATGTCATCAACAAACTTCAAAAAGGTGGTTTTATTTACGTTGTTTTTTTTTAAATGTTTTATCGCATATTACTAATCAACCAATTGCGAAAAATCTTTTTGTTGCAAGGGAATAATAAACAGGCCCCGTTTTAATTTTATTGGCAAGCCGGGGCGGGGACTAGCAATGAATGAAGCGGTTACAACTTAGTTGTTTCACACTAAAACACGTAAGATGTCAACACAAATAAAATTAAAGTGTTTGTACTTCTAAATAACTGTCATTATATAAGTCTATGCTTACATACAGAATACTAAAATAAAACACCATTTTAAGGGTACCGTGTCCTAAGGGTGTCAACGTGATCTGATTACTACGCCTCCGCTATCCGTCTGTCGCAGTACCTTATGAGCCGCAGACATTTGATATTTTCAGTGGGTACTAGTATGCCCACAATGACAAGAAATAATCATAACAAGGTAAAGAGTAAAATATTTTTTTAATAATAAAGCTTAGTCTTAATGTATCCACGGCATCTATTTTGATACTGACGGTACGGACTTTGATACGGTATTACGGAACCTTTTATTTGGGATCTCGTCTCGCACTTGATTTTTTAATTAAAATTGTAATCTATTTGTAATTTTTTTATACGTATATATGTAGTATGCATCAAATAATTACATTTTAAATATCTTTGGTGAGGATAAATTAATGTTAGAATAGCTGATACTATTTTGGCGGGACGTTTATGCATAATTATATTACTTCCTACGTCGGTGCAAAATATGTAGGATGCGTAAAAATTGAAAAGCGTACACGGATGTACACGCCAGTTGAGTTGCAGGCAGAATTTAGTAATAAATATAACGATTGCAACGCTGGTTTAGATAAAGAAAAGCGGAAGTGTAGCAAGTGTAAAACTTCAAACTTACATAATATTGTAAATATGGTTGGTTGAAGTGGCCCGAACAGGAATTGGTAATTTACGTCAGAATTAGATAGGTCGTTTAGCCTACTATATACCTATGATCACACTGTAATTTGTCTATGTCTGTTGTATCTATACATAGAATACATTTTAGAAAAAATATATGATTGATCTTTACAACGCCAATCGATACCTAAGTTACTATTTTTTAAATGTTTGTCAGTTTGTATGTTTGCGCGCAATTGATATCACTAGTACAAAATAAAACTTAATGCGGTTTTCTCACTTGTACTTTTGGAGTCATAACTTAAAAACTGGCGCATGTTTTGTCGTAATACACCGCTTAGAACATGAGATATTGACGTAAGGATTTTTTAATAATTCCACAAAGAACCTAATATGATTCAGAATCAGTTGGAGGGTCTAAGTTACATAAGACACGTATACTTTACTTGATGATTCTAAGTGTTACATTACACATTACTTATATTATAAAAAAGAAAAAAAAATTACGTCTACGCAGTCGCGGGCAACAGTTAGTTACAGAATATAAATTTAGTTCTAGTCAATAATGACGTAAATTAAAAGCGTCACAGACCAAACACAGATACTGTTAGGTAACGACAGTCTGATAGATAATTTTAACTTTATTTTTCATTAAGTTTAGTATTGCGTTATGTTTATTCAGAAAATCTATGGAGCAGAATAAAAGAAAAACTTGTCAATAACACGTTTTGCGTAATCCGAAACTTTTCACTTTTTTTATCTTTTGTTAGTAGGTATACCCCCATATCAATAATGCAGTTTGTAACGGGTATGTAGTTTTTTCTAACTGGATTTTAAAATTTAATATCTTTCGATTTTGATGAAATAAACCCTTAATTTCGCGAAGCACGCAGAGCTCCGCGGCTTGTGTAAATCTCAACCGATCTACAAAGTTAAGCAACGTAAGGCACAGTCGGGAGTGGATGGGTGACCACTAGTGGCTAAATTTCATGCGCGCTTTCGTGCTTCGGAGGGTACGTTAAGCCGTCGATTCGGGCTGTTATCCATGGATGGCAGTCGTTAAGCCATGTTGGAGGCCTTATGGGTAGTTTGAAAATCCGACGCGGGTTGGCCAGTACATCTCTCCACCAGTACACATTGGAGCAGTGTGGAGTATGCTTGAGGATCTCTTCAGTTGTAAGCAGAGACCCATGGCCAATGACACATAAAATGGGTTGCAGAGAAACTCTTAATATAATTTGGGATAAACCTTAATATTTTATGAACCTGGCTTTTGGCTCCAATAGTCATTATGAGCGCTCAAACATGCTGACAGATGGTCAAATAGACAAAAAAGAAAGAAAAAATGCTTTTTACATTCTTACATTCTTTTATTTACTCCTTACATCTCCCAGCATTTTTTTGCTTACACTTTTAATGTACAGGCACAGCAACTATATATTCGGTATGGTTTATGGCTGTATTTAAATAAAGTTTTCAATGAAAAGGATCTGGAATACTTTACGTACTTTCACGAATAAAAATACCATATACGTGTTTCATCTTACATTTCGTTAATAGTTTCAATAAGACACCTCATACGTAAGCAGTTGATAAATGTCTGCATTAATGAAGTTGTAGCAAAAGGGGTGTTATAAGTTTATTGTGTCTATTTGTCTGTCTGTGTAATCGTAGCTCAATAAGATGAAACCTTGATTGATTGATTTGCATTTTTTGTTTGGAACACATTTGATTGACTGTTCTCAACTATGATTAAAAAAAAGTCTGTTCAATCGTAGTAAGATCATCACTTAGTCTTCATCAGGTGATTTATTTTTTAATTTTGTTTTTTTTCTTAACAACTGACTTTATTTAATGTTAGGGGAAACCTGTCACCTTACATCAATGTTCCATAAATAATTCAGTTGTGCCGGCTTAACTTCACGTGTGCCATTCACATTGGGTTTTTACTCGTATAACGATCGATTCACGTATGCTTCGCGACGGCGTGTGAAATGCATCGGTAGCCAAACGAAAGCTTTCGGGAATATGCGGGACTTTGGTGTTGTCGCGTATTTCTTGATATGTTGCTAACGATCACGGCAGTCGACCATGCGTTGATATTAGTTGATAGAGTATGCGACTGTAGACTGCGCCGAAAAACTCTATAAATCGTCGCGCGTATATCGTCATATACTGTTGCACGAATCCAAGTAGTTATAGAGATTGAGTTATAGAGATTTAGAATAAGTGGATGTACTTATTCTGAATCTACTATCATATATGGAATCTTATAAAGGTAATCAATGAATTTACAAAATTACACATTAATAAAAAAAAAACTAACATAATACATATAAACATACAAAAATAAAGGTAATCAAAATAAAGGTATTTGTTTAAAATTTATTTTTACCGTTTCTCTTGTGAACATTAATATGCTACCGTGGATAATAATAATAATTGTTATCAATTTAAAATGAAAAATGCTTTACTATACAGGAAAAATTAAAGACCGATGGAATGTATGGTTGCGATTTTGGCAAGATTTGCTAAAAAAAATTGTTTCAGCCAGTTTCGGTTTCGGCCGAAAATCACTAACAAATACGATTAAAATCATTGCTTTAAAAATAATAAAGCCTATATGATCCACGCCGTTTATGTTGCCATTTCAGCGATATGCGAGTACCCTATTAGTACATGAAGTATGATCGTAATATTTTGTTCTAATATCCGGCGGTATATTTATTTGTTGCGCTTACCTCTTACAGACGTATTTTTGTGCGATCTTAATGATTTAAATACGAAACCGCATGCCCGTTTAAATTTGGCGATTTAAAAAAAAATGCAGTTGCTTTTGCTTCACAGTTGTGACTATGCTTTAGAAGGAAGACTGATTAACAAGTAAATGCATAGAATTGTATTTAAATTTTAAATTAAATGTATTGAAGCAGAGTGGACCTTCCCCTGATTATTTGTCATATGCTTATGATGTCAGTAATAACTGCATTGATTAATAACGGATCAGGATTTCTCAAAGTGAGGTATTGTTACCCCTTGAGGTATGATAGATAGTAAGAGGTATGCAACCAAATTTTTAATCTGAATAAAGATTGAAATTAGTGCTCCTAGAAGTGACTCAATGTACGTATGATACTCAATAGAAGTAAAAAATGGGCATACAGTCCCCCTACATGCATTTTAAGTGGCTACTGCCCCTAGGAACACCTGTAAACAATCTCAGATAGATTTGGGTATTAGCTGAAATCAACTAAAATGTGTTGCTACCTCTAGAACTATGTTGGAATGCTACTGTTAAGGAAGAGCCTAATAACACTTCAAAAACTTCAAAACCATATGCAAATGATATAGGTACAGGTCAATATATGTCAAGTTGTGTAACATCTGTTTCAATACAAATTGACTATTGTTTGGAAATTAACAATCAAGTGTATGATAATTAGTTTTAATTATATGATTTTTCTATTTATTATATTTTTATATTATTTACTTAGCAAACTGATCCTCTTCTATTCTATGTTTTGTGAAGCCATTTTTTTAATATATACATAATACAATGTTTACACAACAATAAACTAAAATTTAAAAGAACAAAACTACAGCTAGCAATCTTAAAACTATGCCACCAACATACATACACACATAAACAGTAATACTGGGTGGTATTACTGTTTGTGTTATTTCAATTTATGAGTACTGTTTCCAACATAATGAGCTTCCCCTCATATCTCTTTGAGTGGATAAATTACATTTTAGTAAGAATGTACATTTTGCATTATCTGCAGAAAAAGTTTGCTGGTTTTAATAAAAAAATTCTAACAATTGCTCCAAAAAATCGCATCAGAACAATTCCTCTGATACATAAACTACCTGTGATTATTTTTTTATTAAAATTGTTAGACTGTATTAATCTTAAATTTCAATTAATTTCTGTACATCAGCGACCTTGCATATCAGATTGTTCTATTGGAAAACATGGTCATGGACAGAAGTGACATCATCAAGCGGCGGACCCAAAAACGAAAGATTTAAAGACAAATACTCAGTAACATTAGTTCGATACTGTTTTATTTACAAACATCATGTACTTACGGTTCGCTTAGGAATGGAGCAATAAACAATATGTTTTCTATAAAGTTCCTGTCTCTTCCGTAGATCACAGGTTTGTGCGGCTGACTATTAACGTTTAATATTCGAAACAGAACACACAGTATAACAGCAATGACAGCTAGCAGAACAGTAGACATGTTTAATTTTAATTGCTTTCAATTCAGACATCTAATTATTCATAATTGTGGCAATGTATTATTAAATCAGTGAAAGCAATTCAATACAGAAAACCATGATGCACCTCAAACACTCTCCACCAAGAGTTCAATTTGACTGACTGAAAATCTCTCGATTGTCATTTGATTGTCATGACTGACGCTGTCACATGTGTGTTCCATTCATTCTCATTCGATTTGCTTCCATTTCTTTCTTGAATTTATAATTCCTAGAAGAACACGTTCCGGTTCGTTGCCTGAATTTCACTGTTGATCTATAATTTTATAAATATATTTTTATTATTCACGTAACCGTGGTCAATTTAATAAATTACCTACAATAATTAGATAAAAATTCTAAATATTTCTGTATAAATCACAATTGTCTAACATCCGTGGTCAACATAATTCAGAAATTAATTATTAGTACTACTCTCATTAAAAGATAGATATTATTTGTATTATTGGGTCTAGGTGATCATCAAACAAAAGAGAGAACAAAAAGTTGTATAACTAAAGTCAGCTCCACTTCCCAGTAACTCCGCTACCATCAGAATATAATAAACTAATAATATAATAGCATATTAAAGTATAATAAAAAGGTAAGTAATAAACTGGGCCACTATCATTTTAATAATGCCACCCGTGACCTTGATAACTTATCTAATTTGCTTTTAAAAACTAACACTGTATTACGTTTTTAGCCCAGCGAACGAGCTATTTTAGCGATTCTCTTTTTGAAAGTTTCATTGGGGATTTAATGAATTCATTGGAACGCTTTGATAAATACATACACAGACAAAAGCTGTTTTTAATTATAATACTTTGATTCCATGATTATAAGCCATGACATTAGTAAATCGACGTCCATAGTTCTGTCTACGATATTATACTTGGATCCATTATGCGGAAACACAAGGTTTTTTATTTCCAAAAAACCGACTGAAGATGCACTGTAAACATTTTTCTTTGAATTTAATATTTTAAAATTATGCATTATGCGATTCAGATTGTATGAAAATATGTTTCGAGTAAGGTGCAAATAATTGAAACACTCCAAATAAGAACATATTTTTATTAGCGAAAAATTAAGTGCCTAGAATAACTAATTACCAATAAATAACGATATAAATTGATATGGAAAATTACAAAACATCAAATTTGTAATACCTAAGTATTATTCTCCTTTATTGTTATAATTAACCAAAATCAGATAAATAAATCAACCCCACTTATATAATTATACATACGAAACACATTTCGATTCTAAGCTAAATATTATAAGGAGGAAAAAAGATTTCTTTACAGCCATGATTGAAATTTCACATTTACAATATGTTATAGAAACTTTAAGATGTGATAATATACTATCAAATCTTGAAAAAAAGAAAAAAGACATGAACAGTTAGGTAGTTATGAAATACCTGAAAATGTATGAGATAAGGATTTTTGTACCTCTTAGGCTTCGCTTCACTCTACCTCTGATCAAAAGTTCTCGTAATAATTAAAATAAATCACAACCGCGGCAACTGTGTTGTGATAATAGTCTTCTACAAAAATAGCAATGTTTTATAATGAGTAGACACTTTCTACAATAAAAATGGACATTGCTGACATGTTGATGCACACAAAATAGTGTCACTTAAGAGAAAAATTAAAGGTGAGAAATTATAATAAATACTATATTTGTAATAAGTTAAATAATTATACCTTGCATGATTAAATTACTAACAAATTGTGTCTCATAAAGGTATTATTAAATCTACATGCCTGCCATGTGGCAATTGTCCACATCAAAAAGATACATTTTATAAATTAGTTATTTTTTGATAATCAGTTATTTCCCTTACACTTACTTTGTTATCGTTTAACATACCTTACAATATGAGCTAAAAGTATTGTAGGCAAAAGGTTTTGAGAACCAAGAGATCAAAGGGATGTTATTGAACAATTGCGTTTTCAGGAGGTATTAAATTGCAAAAAGCTGTTCCATTTGTAAAAGGTCCTTATAAAAATATTATAGATAGGTATAAATATATTGCATAACTTAGTGTCACATTAGTGTACATGCCATTAAGAAAACTTAAAGTAACAATTTCTATCATAAACTTACTTAGAATTGTCATTACGATAATACATATTCATCCAGATGTTTACCCCATCAGCCTTCTCGAGTCAATAAATATCTGTACATACCCTAAACTACAAAAATATAAAGTTCGGAAATCAAGGCATGATTTCTACTTGAAATCGTGCGAGAAAACTATACAACCTTTACCAGAGTAAAAGGTTATTCCGAACAGTAGCCAAAGCATTCAAAAATCTTATAAATAAAGAAATAACAGTAGCATTAAAAGTAATGTTGTGATGTTATCCTAAAATTAAAAATATAATGGCAAAATGAAATTAATAACATAATCTAAAGAAATTACTATGTAAGATTACATTGCCAAATGATTTGTCAGAATA
>DWJS01000458.1:0-11330 GCA_018248975.1 Codatractus imalena | reverse complement strand
TAAAAAGTTTGTTAGTTTAATCGTATGTTGTTCGTCGGTTGCTAGAATATTGATATTAAAATCTCCCAGAAGTATTACATGATCAAAGTTCGAAAATAAACATAAAGATTCAGTGAGGCCGCTTAAGAAACTGTCAACGCTAAGCCATGGGGGACGGTAAGCAGCACCAACAGCCATTTTAAAGCCGTGTACTTTAACGCCTTACCACATTTGTGCTATAGTGGATTCGTTAGGATGATCGAGAATACGTACGTTGATACAGCGGCTTATATAGAAGCCGTCGCCGCCGCCCCGGGAGCGGACCCCAGGGGGACGTGGCATGTTAGCAGCTGGTAGCCGGACAATGCAGGGGCACGATCTCCCTCACCAGGACGTAGCCAAGTCTCATTTATTGCTAGGATGTCGACTGGAGGTTCTTCCAGAGCTACAATAAATTCTTCATGGCGTGTACGTAACGAACCAGGATTTAAGAATACAAATGATATTTTTTATACGTAATGAATGTGATAATAAAAGAGAATATTAATTAGATAAATTTTAAGTTATTTAAATAATTGTAAGCATTGTTTTTAGGCCCCAATCGACTGTGAGTTTATAGTAATGTTGAAGATGTGTGGTGATTTGTGTAACACTGATAAATTGTGTTGTGTTTTTTTACGTGACAATATATTTGATAACATTTTACATATTGACGTGAGACTATACCAATAAGATAATTTATACTTATTATTGTGGAATATTATCATCTCCAGTAAATATGAGAAAAATTTATCGAATTCGGCAACGTACAAAAAGTATCAGATTCAAATTAACTACTATTAAATAACTAAGAAACATAACGCGACAAGTATAAAAAATATTAAAAGTTATTCCAGCTATGTTACATAAAATAAAACAAAATTTTTGTTCAAACCATTCAGTACCAAAAACCCTCTTTATATCCGCCTCGTTTCGAATTCTCCACGCTGGCTCGCCGGCCTCTTTACGTGTATAAATTCCACACTGTTGAGCCCACACATAACGACACTAATCCCCGAGCCTCCAGACGAACTTTATAGAACTCTCGATTCTCCCGAGTGAGTCTTTCGTCGAGGTAGAGGTCGAGCCCTCTGCGCTCGCCGCAACCCACTCACATCGCACTTTCCACATCACGTTCCTCGATATTTACTCCCAGTTTAGTGCTTATAATGCTTACTAGGTGTAACGGATTCTCACCGGGTGTTTCTGGTAATCCGGTGATCTCGAGGTCGTTAAGTAACAGCTCTTGCTCACTGTTATTCAGCTGCACTTTAAGCTGCGCTACTTCTAGGGAAGAGCTGCAGTCGCAGGTCCCCGGCTGTTTCTCCAAGACAGACAGTCGCATTTCCAGAGTATCCAACCGACTAACAATGCCTTGTAATGAAGTGGAAAATTCGTCTAGCTTGGTGAATAATTTAGTAGAATGTTCATCGAATACTGACTTAATGTGACTTTCGATCATAGACCTCAAATTTTCGTTAAAGTCCCGTTTGAACTCACCAAGCGTGTTTTGTAAAGTACAAGGGGTAATAATCTGTTCTTCGATCTCAGATTCAGATGAGCTGAGTTGTTTCTTCCTGGTCGTTATATTATGTGTTTCATATAGAGGCGATGGTCCTGATTCTAACACTGATGAGATCCTTGTTTCGCTGACAAATGTTGTCGGTTGCTCGACACAGTCTTGTACAAACTTATTAGGTGTTGGAAGATAATTATTCCCCTTTCGCTGCTTACTTGTACACACAACACACGTCCACTGCTCTTTTTTATGCTTATCCAGGGATGTAAACCGCTTATGTGAAATATTAGCACAGTCAATGTCAAAGAACTTCGCACATATAAGGCACGCAACAGATTCTTTATTTAATATCTTCTTAGCACACTTCGCACAAGATTTAGTTTTGGAGGTAGGTGACATATCTGCTAGCGTCGGTTCTCAAATCACTGCAACAGTTAGCGTTCTAAAGGTCCTAAGCGCCACTAAAATTACGGCGCTTACGCGTTTCTGTAACTCCCTTGCTGTTTATTCACTAAGCACGTTACTTATTTAAAATTAAGATGTCAATTTAATGACAATTTGCGCAAATAAGTTCAAACTATACAGTTTTATTACACCAAAAAATCACTAATGTCCAAGAATTATGTTTTACTTTAGATTTATATATAATACAACTACTGCTTTCGACTTTTACTACTACTTTTTTGAGATAAACAAAACAGCGAACAATACAACGCCCGCACTGCACGCTTGCGCGAATCCGATTCCTTGCGCGAATCCGATTGGACCGCGAAGTGGACTATATGATCGTTTGTTCTTGTACTACATAAAGTATATATCGGGATAATTTAAAAAATAACAATTGAGATCTTTCTGTTATTTTAAAGCTTTTTAATCTACTTCAAAAAAGAGGAGGTTCTCAATTAAAAATATACAGGCGTTTTTTATGTAATATTTTATGTGTTATCTCAGAACCTTTTACTGGGTGAACTGATTTCGATATTTTTTAAATTGAAATGGTGTAATTTAAATATGATCAAGATCTGACGAGTCGTTTTTGGATTACTGACAATATATCGGTTAATTCGATTGATTGAACTGATTTATTCATGTTTTTCCGTCGTTTAACATCGTTATATAGGAACTGATTAAGATAATTCGTATTCTTTTGTTAGAAAGGGGATACCTCCAAAGAGATCTCATTTTAATTTCATTCAAATAGGACTGTGACTTCCACACATTCAAAGAGGAAATGTATAGTGGTTGAGGTATTGCTATATTTATAACAAAGAAAGACTAGGTACACATGTACAAGTATGTAGATGTTGGGGTAGAAGTTGGTGGGTTCTAACTTTTTAAGGTAGTATAGGCAATACAATCTCATATACATAAAAACCACTTTTTTATTTTCTGTTTGCTTATTTGCTTAGGTACATACGTTTATTTGAAAATTGATACACTAATTTTGATGACGCTTTCTCTACCCAAACATACTGGACGCTGAGTTTTGTCACGTATTACTTTGTGTAGAATAACTAAAGTGTAAGCGCAAGGGAGGACTTATCGAATTTTAGTAAAGCTGGCGAAGTTGAAGTCATGCTGAAAACACTTATAAGTGTAAGCTTTTAAAAGTTGTGTCGAAGCATTTGTCACGTAACCCGTAAGCTGCAGGATTACTTCGCTAAAAGGTTTTTAACCAAGCACGTCTGGGTACAGAGTGTTCTATGTAAAAAAAATCTTAACTTTTATAAGATCCCTAATCGTCCACAAAGGTTTTACTTTCTATTACACAGTTAGACTAAAGTACAAAATATTTAAACACACAATTTATTTTAATATACCGGATTACTTTTATTTGTATAAGTTGAATTCACAGATCAACAACATTCTAGACATACGGTATGTACAAAAAATATCGCGAAGTTTTGCTTACAGTTTTCTTCGATTTCCGGGGCGTGGTGCATCATGAGTTCTTGCCACAGGATAGAACGGTGATTAAGGAATATCACCTGAAAGTTATGCGCAATTTTTCTTGTTCCCGAAACTGAAGAGGCCTAGGCCTAGGCCTAGATGAAAGGACGACGCTACGCCACGATGACGAGATAAAGACGGCATCGAAGGAGGAGCTGAACAAGACACAAAAAAATGATTTCTTGAAGTGCTTCGAAGATTGGAAAAAACTTTGGCACAAGTGTATAACATCCCAGGGGGATTAATTTGAAGGGGACAGATTAAATATTCACGAATAAATAAATATTTTTTGAAAATACACAAAATTCGCGATACTTTTTGTACAGTATATGTACTTGTATATTTTTCACATAAGAGTCCTAAATACGTAGCAACTTTTCCATAATACAATACAATACTCATACAAACAGAATATATATCAGAATATATTCAGTACCTCAAAACTCAGTTCGTGGTCAAACTACAGCGTTCCACAATTTTGCTGACTTTACAAACTGTGCCCAATGATCACTTGGCTCCAAATGGCTCTTACCTTGCAGTTTTTAACGACAAAAAGGCCAATCGGCTCAATAGAGCCGCACTTCACACCTCTATTTCGAAGTTTACTTCAGATCTAGCGAGTTTTGAATATTGCCGTTTCTGCAAATGTTCGCCAATGATCACTTGACATTGAGTAGATTTCTTTTAATAGAATTGATGTTAAGATATCTATATCAAGTTTGATAGTATACAATTATGTTATTGATGGCAGTGAATCTACGGACTACATGATTGTCTGCTAATTAAATTTCCTAAAAACGATTTTCATAATGTTGTAGTTATTTTTAGTAACTACTATACTAAAAACATTAAAACCAATTGAATTAAATCGCAACGACTACCTAGGTAACTAGGGTTGAATTGTTATAAATCCACAAATATCATTATACCTACTTTTCATACTCTCGTGTGGTACTCGTGTTCCCTGGTATATATCTGGTGCATTTGTAGTGCAATGAAATTAAAATTGCATCCTTTATAAGTATCTTATCTAACAAAGAAATCCAATCATTTGATAAATAATAAAGATACTAAGTAACAGATATTAAAAAAAAAAAATCGTATTGAAAACCTTTCGAATCGAAACCCTTTTCCTATTTGTAGGAGGTTAAAAATAAAATATAAACTTACTAATGAAATTATTACTTTATTACTTTTCATCTCCCGTTTTTGTTTTTTACTTCGATAAAGGGTACTTTCGCATTTGAGTGCACTCCGGCTTATTAAACGCTCTCAATTTAAAACGTACTTGTAAACGAAGCTTTATTATAATGAATTTTTTGGTACAGTTTTTTACAAAATAATTTTAATTTTACGCGCGCTTTCGTTACATTTGTAATATGGTTAATAATGGCAAATGATATTATGTATTTTCTTTCACTCTATAGATAATAGTTGTGATATCTTACTGGTTTGAAATCGGGCTCTCATTCTGGGAGTCCGGAGTTCGAATCCCAGGCACCTCTGATTTATTGAAATTACGTGCGTTTTATAAATCGATTATCACTTGCTTCACGACGAAGGAAAACATCGCGAGGAAACCTATACACGAAGAGTTTTAAAAAAAGACCACATAGATTAAGTCTTCCAATCTGAATTTGGCCAGCGTGGTAGACTATGGCCTAAATCCTTCTTATGAGAGGAGACCTGTGCCCAGCAGTGGGACAAAAGTGGTTGACGATATTGCTTTAACGGTGAAAGAAAACATTGTGCGAAAATCTTTATGTCTGAGAGCCCTATATAAAAAAGTTCTTAATATTGTGTAAGGTCTAACAACTCTTATTGATCAGCGTGGTGGTTTATAGTCTACACCCTTCTTATTCTGATATAATTGTTGACAAAGATAAAAATTATTAGTAAGGATAAAATACCAGTTAAGTATACTAATATTTGTAGGTTTTAAGCTAACTTTAGTCTGAGAATTCGAGCTTGGAGCAACCAAGCAATAATTGAGTGTAATTGTGCTGCGATATTGTAGTCTTGGGAGAAGTTAAATGTACCAGAAGCAGCGAGAATAAAAGATATATCTACATCCTTTTTACATTTTAAACAAAGGATATCCAGAACGTTTGTTCGGTGAATTCTTTCTTTTACAAGTTAAATTGCTTATACTTATTGTTTTTATCGACAAATAATGGAATGCCCATTACATAAAAGGAACATAATACTGTTTCAATAAGATCGTATTGAAATACTATTTTTATATTATATTAAAAGGCGTAGCGAGAACTTGGAATACCTTTAAAGGAATATTGCGTACACAAAGGAGCTTGAGTTTTGGCATAGTTAAAGTTTATAAATAATGTGTATGTATTACAAATACATAAAATTAAATAAATAGTAAATAATAAATAAATAAAAAAAAGAACTCCCCAATTGTAGCGAGAGACTCGTGGCCAGCAGTGGCACATGTAAAAAGCCATGTAGACAGGCAGGCAGATCCAGATGGACTGAATGTAGCGAGAGACTCGTGGCCAGCAGTGGCACATAAAAGCCATGTAGACAGGCAGATTCAGATGGACTGCATGTTAGTTGCTGCAATTTCTTTAAAGCCATGTGCACGGTTGAATGACCTTATCTAATTAATACATACTTTAAATCCGACCCACGTTGCGGAGCGGTCACCATACCGGTCTAACACGCAGCGGGTTCAGGGTTCGACCCCCGGCCAGTCAAAAATATAAATGATTTCTGTTCTGGATCTGGGTGTTTATGTATCGTCTTTGTTATGGGTGTCATGCACATAGCATGACACCCATATAATAGGGCATCCTAGTGTGGGGCTATGATTGTCGAAAGTGTCATTAATACTTAATGTTTCATACTTACAAGGAATAACCTTTTGGTTCTGGTTTTTATGAAGATTCGTCTTCTTCGTAGCGTGCCGGCACGAATGTGTGTCCACTTTGACCGCCGTCTGCAAAGAATAAACATTTATTAGATTACCGAAGGCTAGAAAGATTGTTATTTATATAAAGGCACGCGGGCTATGCGTGCCTTTATATTATGTGCTAGCGTAGATCCTAGGGTTACCAACTCCAAAAAATATTTACCCCTGAAGTTAAGAAACCGTAAAATCGCAGCAATTCCTTGAAAATGAATAATTTATTATAAACCTCAATATGTAAACACTTGAACTTTTGACAGAGCCGGTATGCCCTATGCCGTTATGACCGCTATAACAAGAAATAATTAAAAAAAAAAAAATTAAGCACCTTTAACAATAACAACAGATACTTATACAGATTCATGTCCACTATATGAAGTGGAAAATAAGTTTCCGTCCTCTTTTTGAAATCGGTTGGGAAACAACAAAATAATAGAGCGAAAATCGCATGGCGTAGCGGCCACGATACTGTCTGGCACAAAGTTTCAGGTTTTATTCAGGGCCAGGCAGATGTTGCGATGATGATGTTCGTGGTCTGGGTGTTAATGCACTTGTTCATGGCACCTTACTTAATGTATCGTAGTACCTATGTATTGAAGTATAAAAACTTTACTTTGAATATTAAATGCACGTTAATGAAACAGATAAATCAGACTTAACATAAGAGACCACATTTGCCTGCCATATCACTTAAGATGTCATACCTCTTTGTGTACTCAATGACGAATTGACCTACTTGAGTTAATTACTAAATTAAATTGAGATTGCATTTAGTTCAACGTTTCGGTACTATATTATATGACGCATATATCTTTAAGTAATTTAATTCGAGTATTTATTTATCTTGAACGAACTCTCTATCAATGGCTTTCTGCTGATTCTATAGAAGTCGATATTGCGATTACAATTTATATCTAATTGAGCTGGATTAGTTAGTGCAACCACGTACCTATACTCTGTAGCGTCTTATCAAATATTCCTGTGTTAAAAACAATTAACTGTGTGACCGTTATTTTTCCTTTTAATCTGTACTGTAGGTATGAGGCATAGGTAATGATGATTTACGTGAGTACTAACCAAATGTTAAACCATCATCCGTCAAGCTAATTTATCCCATACCTCCCATGCGCCGCTGGTAACGGACGCGACCTACTTGCACTCGTGCAGTCGTGCACTAAGCGAGGATAATTAAAAAGTGTGTTTGTGTGTACCGCCAATAAAAGCACGAGTGTGGACTCGACACTTGTGCGATGTTCTCACGCCGATATACCTACGGGGCGTGAGCACAGGCTAGGCGGGGGTAGAGACCAACGGTGATGCTAGAGACTGCAAGTCAGGTTTGGGACAGTTTGAGCAGAAAAAATACTTTCGGTTTCGGCCTGACATCGTGTCGGCCAGTATTACTGTAGCTGGAAATAATATAAAAACTTGTGATGAAGGATACGAGTACCTATGTACACAAAAACTTAATATACTCTTATTTCTAATAACCGTTAAAATAGGTTTTTTTGTGAGCAAACTTTAAATAAATTTTAAGATAAGGCAGCTTGGGATTGATCAAAAAAAGTTATGTAACAATATATTATTATTCATTGAGAAAGTGTAACGTATCTAGCCTATCTTCTCTTTTTAAGATAAATAAGGCAAGATACTGGATACATGAAGTATGCCTTCATGTATTATTTAAAGCAGAATGGCTTAAAAAAAGAAGTAATAAATGACAATACAAAAAATAAAACCCGCTGAGTTTCTTGCCCAATCTTTTCAGTTGAAGTCATGTTCCCATCCATTGGTAGTATAAAAAAAGAAAAAAATTTAATCCGACAATTTGTAAGTGCCCTCGTGGCCCTATACAAAATAAACCATTTCATTTCATTTCAATATTGTATAAATATCAAATTTGCCAGAATATCTACATACCTCTAGGCTTTGCAATGAAGTTCAATCAATGATAATGATCTGTCGATAATGAAAAGTATGTAACTTTTCCAGTCAATGTTCCACACATGTGCAATATACATACAATGTAAATATAATTAAAAGAAACTAGAAGTGTCTACAGTTTTACAATCTGTGTAAAGTCGCGGTGTAACGAGGTCGCATGTGTGCCTGTGAATCACATCGCACGGCGCCTCTCGCTCGCCACTAGGTACATCTACCTCCTGACAACATCTGGCTGAAACACAACTAACACCTAATACATACATACATAATGCTTATTATAAAGCTGATGAGGTCGATTCTTTGTTTGTTTGAGAACGTTCAAACTTTCTAATCTCTAAAAGTACCGATGCGATTTGAAAAAATCTTTTTGAATTTCATAGGTCATTTATTATTGAGGAAGATTTTGGCTATAAGTTATAAACATCAGTAATCTAGAATCGGTGATTCAGCTTGACTCATTTCGTATGTACATTATGTAGCCCAGAAACGTTTTTTTTCTAATAAGATTAGTTTGATATGACTCTAGATGCTTTTGAAACGCGGGTAAAACCACGCGGCATAACTACTATTATAAATTAATGACCAAATCTGTCTGGTTTCAGGTCTTCACGGCAAAGTTTATCTTAAAGATTAAAGAGCAACGCTTGTTGTAACAATGCTCTCGAAAATTCATATGTTGTCCACGTTTTTACAAATGATAAATCGATCTGGACTCATGTCATCTCGTGTTGTTGTCATTAATATTCCTCATAACTTAGTTTTACGGATATCTTACGCCACACACACACACACACACACACATTTTTCGTGGTTCTTATATTTGAAAGGACGTAATCATCCCGTTATGTTCCTTTTATCAAATTTTTACATATCAACGGCCGCTTATAAAGCATGCTAAAATAAAATATGTACAAGGATGTTGCTTATTGTTGTTTTACTCTAAATTATATTAAACTAATTAATTACATAATTTAGTTACCTTCACTTATTTGCAGGCATTTTATATATGGATCCACTACCTACATAGGGACATACCTACATAGGTAGGTATATCTTATGTGCACCGAATACATGATTTTATTTCTTTCTTTGTGTTTTATGCAGATTAAATGTACATAAAATTAATGGTAAACCATACCACGACCATAAAAAGCAACTCCAATGTGACACCCGTTGTGGCGAGGTGCGCGGTCGTTGTCCCCGCGTACTCTGAACTCTCAATTAATTCGAGTGGCTGAGAGCTTAAAGTGGGTGTCATCGCGGCTCTATCGCCACGCTAATGTGCCACGCACTCGTTGGACACTATTTGTTTTGTCTATCTGCTTCTCACTTGGAACGCGGTGACGCTGAGATTAAGTAACAGATGGCAACGTATCTCATTGTAATCGGTATGTAGAGTTCGTTTTTTTCAGTAATCAGTGTGACAAACAAGTCGTCGTCATCTGGTGTTTAGAAATGTGTATCCTCTGGACGTAATTATCGATCATAGATAGGACTAGACTACTTGAAGCGAACTACAGATGTGCTACTTATAGACAAAGTCTAAGAAAAACCTATGGGTACTCATCGTCGTAAAACGGCGAAGAAGACATTGACAGCACTCACATTGCTGATACGAGGTGGAAAGTAGCAGTATTGCCACAATCGAACCAAAATATCAATTTAAAAACAAATCGTTCTACAGCCATAACCGTACACTAGAATTATACGTATATCTGTTCGTGAATCTGTGAATCTTACACTAAGACAAAATAAAAAAAAATAAAAAAAACATAATCACCCAGAATAGAAATCAAAGACTACACTTAAATGTCTGGCTAGACAGTGACATAACCCACAATCCTCTGTATGTCAGACCGGTACATATTTTAATGAACATGAACTTCAATGGTTTATTGCCACACCTTACACTTTATATTAGAGAAGTATGTATATGTTGGTATCCTCTTTGGTAGCCAACCAAGCACAATTTCTATACCTACAACCACGTTTTGAAGCCAAAATAATTTTGCAAAACTAAAGTCATCTCGTAACACGTGTAAGAGCTGGCCTGTCAAGATAAATACATCGTAAACGTACATTTGTTAAGCGATAGAATGACATCGCGTCCACTCCAGTGCGTTACGTACGGAGACAATTACGACGCATCGGTCGACATCGAGTAATGAGCGACCGTTACTGTGATTCATGGCGTATTATGGAATTTGTTGTTTACTGCGAGCAATGTTTGTGTTATAAGACACTGATACTGTCTGGTAGGTAAGCCGATTGTCTAGTAAATAGAGATGACAGTAATAGAACTTACTTCAAGCTACACACAGATCCATCGTTACACATGAGGACTAAACTAAATTGGAACACGTTCTAAAGGATGAAGTCTCCTTATTGAGGGCTGAAGCTATTCAGTAAAGACAAAGCGATCAATGTACGGGGCTAACATTAATAAGGTACAAGGTTCGATTTCCGACCTACATCCTACTACCTATATAAGTCCAGATTGTGTACACAGAACACTGAGTACCTTGAACAACATCCAAATAGAGTAGAGAGAGTATAAATAGTACAGTTCATAGATACGAACAGTGACCACTTAATATCAGGTGCGTAGGGACTTTAATTACATAGAAAAATAAATCAATTTTGTAGCAAATGAAAGGAATGCCTTCTTAACGAGCGGCGCGAGGCGGTAGGTGAGTCAGCGGGTTCCCACGTGCGGCAATTGCTCGAATTGCCCGCCGCCGCCGCTGACCCGCCGCTAATTGTCCTCTACCTACCCACATCGGCTGCCGTGGAGTCGAATACTTGTGCACCACTTTTCGAAGAGTCTGCGGCACGTGGCAGGACTTTCGTCGGAAGTCCATAGCTCCCTGGCGCTAGCTTTCTCTGAAGAAAATAATATTGGCGAATTGTAATAAATTAAAGAATAATTGCTTGATTAAATAAATTTAATAGAATTAGTAATTATGATTTATA
>DWJS01000457.1:0-11331 GCA_018248975.1 Codatractus imalena | reverse complement strand
TATCTTTTACTGTATTTTTAAAGAAAGTTATAGATACGTTTTCATAAAAGAGATTTTCCTTTGTATGCAATGAACTTCCAAGTCCGAGAACGTTTAAAGAAACTGTTTAAAAAAGAAGGTTTTATTTAGAAAGCTATTGTGGATAGAGTATCTTCAGCATCAGCTTTACTCGGAAAAGCTACCCTTTCTCATTTCTCAGGTTTAGAAGCTTTACAAAGGAATAAAGCTTTCGTCTAACAAGCCTTACCACAACCAGTCTGTCGTCGTTATCTTGTTCTATTTTCATTTAAAACATGCTTCAAAGGCAAAGTAAAATAAAAGAGTAGCATTATTAAATGTGAATTTTTGTAATTAGATTTTTAATAAAATGAAAATACGCCATAATGACGCCAGCAATTTCATAATAGTACATGCTATGTTTGAAACAATAGTTACTACACAAATGACATGTGTATATTTCTAATAATACTGCTGTATATTTTGCTTCCATATTATAAATAATAATATTAATTTAAAAAATAAAACCCCGATCGATAAAGAAAAAAACATAATCTTCAATTGACTGAACATATTATGTTGAATGACAGATAAGAAAGCTCTCGATCGAGACATGTATTAATTAAAAAAAACAAATCAAAATCGGTCCATCCGTTTAGGAGCTTTGCGTGTCTGGCTGTGGCAGACAGGGACACAGATTCACACATCAAACTTATAATACCCGTATTTTTGCGTCGGGTGTTAAAATAGCCCTATTATTACAATATATGTATAAAATAGTACTATTACAGAAACACTGCTTTGCTACAAGTGGCGCCGTAAACGAACTACGAAGAACTTACCTTACCTTTTGGTTTAGTGCAAATATTATAGATATAATGGAGCAGCGAGAGCTTAATGGTTTAAAATTTGGCTCCCCTCGCTGGAGTTAGGTACTTGCTTCCAATCCCAGACTGATTCCTGTCTGTTTTGTTAATTAAGCGTATATTAGACATTAATTAATATAAATAAATAATAGAAAACACTTGCTCATCGATGAAGGTAAACATCGCGATACTATCCCTCAGAGTTTTGAAAAGAAAAAATATTTTAAAGTGGGTGAAGACTACCAATCCGCACATGGATAGCGTGGTGGATATGGCCTACGCCTTTCTCATTCTGAAGGAAAACGTGTACACAGCAGTGATGAGATATAATAATAAGCTTTAAAATGACATGTACTAAAATCGACTTCTAAATAGACTTCCGTGCTCGTTATCGCGCTAATTTAAATCAATTTGAGTAATAAATTAATGTTGTATCGTTATTTATAGCAGCACTGGGAGATTTTAATCAGTTTTGCGTAAAACAGCGTCAACACATTCCCAGATACAAAGGCGATTAACCCGCGTGGGTGTTGCACGAAACTTAAGTCATTAGCACAGTGGCACTCAACTTTCTTACAAGTAAAGATAATATAGGGAACTTCTTCAAATTCTCAAAAATAAAAAGTGATTTTTAACAAATTGTTACTTTGGATTTAAAGTATTTCAAACATTGAAGTGTTGATAATAATTAAAAATATTGTATTTTTTATTAAATACATCTATATAAATTAAACACAAATTAGAATTTATGATTGGCAGTAATTTACTGTTTTAGTTCTTCTTTCTGAAATTAAAATAATACATTGTTACAAGGGGCTTGTTGCAATAGAATGAATTTTGAAGACATATAATTCGATGAACCAACTAAATGTACACTGAAGCAATGATCTTAAAATAGATACATTCTTGTTTTTCTGTCTCTTATAGATAACTTGCGGAATATTGCCGTAGTAATCTTAACATATTGTACCGCTGATCTTACCTACTCAAAGTTGAGAACCACTGTGTAAACTGATGCAAATCACGCTTCATATCTAATATTATGCCAGCACTAAATCACGGCTGGTAATAAAAGATTAATGGCTAAATAATCAAATTAAAGTACCTTACAATGCTACTGCTATTTTAATAATGACGGCAATATCAACCAAAACAGTATTGAAAGTTAGAACTGCCCAGCGAGGTTCAGCAAGCAACTGTTCAGCAAGCAAGCACGTATTTTTTATATTATATTTCATTATAAAAGACGCTTTCTACACTCATAGCCCCACACTAGGATTCCCTGTGTCGTGGGTGCGATGTACACACACAAAGACGATACACAAACACCCAGACCCAGAACAGAAATCTAAATTCATCACTTAAATACCTGACTGGCCGGGGATCGAACCTCGAACCCTCTGCGTGTCATACCGATGTGGTAACTACGCCGCAATTCGGGACGAAATAATGAAAAGAGATAGATATCCTAAAACTAGACTTGCAGCAACCACATTAAAAATGTAAAGCTCATTTGTACAATAAGTGCTTATATAATATTACTGCAAGAGCGTTGAATGCCCAACTTTAGCACTAAAGCTCCGGGCTCGCCTGTCACGTTGAGGCGAAAAAGTTGTCTCAGAAATTAATGTCTATGAGGAAAGCATTATGGCCGCTTTGCCGAGTTCAGTGCTCTTGTCTTATTAAAAGCGAGTAAACGATAGCCAATTAGCATAATGTAATAGCAAATAGAGGAAGTATATGTATGGGGAGGATTTTGTGATAATTACGATACACCACAATACAATATAATATAATACTATGTAATGCAATGTAATGCAATGCAATACAATTAAATACCATGCAATACAATACAATACAATACAATACAGATGTTGTTTATGGTATTATTACAATAAACAGAGCAAAGACCTTGAGATTAAGCCCTCAACCCACTAGGGGCAGTGGTTTTACTAAAAATGAGACTCGGGTCCCGTGTTTGATACCTGGCCATCAATGGCATGACATATCGTGACTCGTTTATAATACTACAACGGCTTTAGGAAGTTTATGAAGGTTGTAAGATTAAACTAGATTTGCACTGCACAGTGGCTGAATATAAATAATCTGCACCGATTACAGCTGACAAATGATAGCATCACAGTTACTTTTTACAGCTGAATAGCATTTGCAAAATGGTATTAAGTGAGTGAGTCAGCGTTATATTATTGACTCTTTATGTATATTTTTGTAACTATCGATAAATACGCTCGCAGACAAGTATGAAAATCAGTCAAGTGCAAATCGCAGTCGCATCCGAAAAATCTCGCACGACCATTTATTTTTTTAATCGTATCATATTTAACATCATGTAATTGAACACCATATATTATTATAAAAAGTTTTATAAGGCACGCGTGCTATCTATTGTGATATGCTAATTCATAATCGATTTTGTAGATTCATGAACGTTATCAGTTATCAGATTATGTATAAAAGTTTTTTTACTCCTTATCGTGCTTTTATTTGGTAGTACCATAGTACACATTTTAAGATTTTAATGTGTGTACTTATAACAATTCATAAAATAGACAGGGGGTAACAATAGAAACAATAAAAACAATATTTGTCATGAGTAGGTAAAGAAAACTACACAAATCAAGACAGAAATCGAAGTGATTTTGTATCGAAATATTATCAACGCTTTCTACACTCATAGCCCCACACTAGGATTCCCTGTGTCGTGGGTGCCATGGACACACACAAAAACGATACACAAACACCCAGACCCAGAACAGAAATCTAAATTCATCACTTACATTTTTGACTGGCCGGGGATCGAACTCAGAACCCTCTGCGTGTCAGACCGGTGTGGTAACCGCACCGCCACGGGGGTCATTTAATTAACGTGTGTTACCTTATAATTCCGTCCGTATTTCGTTAACTTCCAATAAGTTGTAGATATTGCGATTGAAGTCGGTGGTTTTTTAAGTATTTAACGTAGTAGTTATTTTTGTATATCATCCATATAAATGTTTAACTCAAACATTTTAGGGCAGTTATTTGAAAAATAATAAAGAAAGCCAACTTTATGTTAGTAATGTTTATGTTAAATATATTTAGAACGTTTAAAACAGGTTCATAGAGAACTTTCGTTCAACTTTATTTTAACAGAATTGACTCACGGTTGATTTTTCTTTTTTTTTATTATGTAGTTTCTCTAAGATTTCTCTAGCATTTATAAAAAAATTAGGTGACGCGAGTATACACGGGATGCCGCACTGCGATTGGATACAGTACACCTCCGCATTGTATCCCAATTGTGTGAACATACTTCGATTTATGACGGTTATACCGCCAGGTGGTCAGAGCCTCATCTGTTTACAAAAGGCACCACGTCTGGGTGAGGTTGACATATGGGGCCTAAGGTATTAAGATGTAATACTTTTAAGCTCCCTTACAAACCCATAGAGATACTAGGACGAGAAGTGCAGCTAAAAGTCCTAAATGAATTTTATAGTGTTTCCTACTAAACGTTCAAAATGTTCTGTGAAGATCACAACAAAAGGTTTAGCTTCTGAAATTACATCCTAGACATCAGTTGAAAAAATAAATATTTAGTTTCTATATATCATTTATGAACATTTCAATCTCTTTTTGTTTAGATCATCGCAGAGCTTAGAACACTAATTATAACAGGAATTTAATAAGCTTTTATGAGAAGACAATTACATGATACCGGGACTTTTCTTGGAAGGAAGTAGTTCAGACGGCTACGGAATCGTATGTCCGGTCTGAAATAATAAGGTTTATTTGAGAAAATATGTATTAAACCTAGTAGATTGTAAATGTAATGATAATATATTGAATCCTAATTGATATCAGATTAATGCGGTATATATAAAACGGTACTATTTTAATTAATAATACCTTTATATTGAGTAGCCCGAGATGCGTCAGCATTTATCTATGAGCCCTTAAGACGACGCGGCCACTCCTTGCTGTGGCAATTTATATTTGCAATAAAAAACAATGTCGAGATAAAAACTATCTTGTTTTTACAAAATCAGATTTTTTCTAAAATAAAAGTAGCCTTATTTACTCCTTATAACATCAGCTATCCGCCAGTGAAAGTCCGGTTCAAATCGATTCAGCCATTTCAGAGATTACCCGAAACAAACAGACAGAGAAAAAATATAAAAATTGATTTTTCTGTAAGTAAGTAGATATACTTTTATTTGCATTTAGTGGAAACCTGTTAATTTAGAATTACAGACACTGTCTATACAGTATTTATGTGTATAGACAGTAATAATAATTATTCATATTAATAAAACTTCTAGTAAGTTTAACAATAGAAACCGAACTCTACCTGTCAACATAGCATCCCTAAGGGTTGGGCACCTCACACTATACGATGATCGGTAACACCTTTTTCTACATAATCCGCTATTTATATAAATAGAAGTTGCAGAAAAACAGAGTGATATTTCGTCGCAAAGCCTGATAGCGCACAGTCCTAGCGTGGGTTCGTGACCCCTCGTCTGAGATGTCAAAGGTCGCTGAAGAAAAAACAGATTATTTTTAACGATTTCGCTAAATAAGCGTAAATTAGTACGTGTATCAAATGAATATACAATTAATACTACACCTATGAACTGTAAAATTATAATTAAAAAGTAATGAAGGATACTCACAGATTACAAATAATGTAGAGCCCGACCTAATATCGATTTCTCAAGCGTTATAACCGAAGCTGAAGCTTCATCGCATACTAAAATAGTTGCATTATTTTTATTGCATTATTATATTACATTTTATAGTATTATTGAAAGAGATTAAAATAATAGTCAAATAAAAATTGTATACAGTTTTGTGATTGTAATTTTTGAAAACGTTTATATTTATGTTATTGCTTATGCCATCGACATTTTAATTTAAAAATAAAAGTTACATTTTGCAACTGAAAAGTGTAACGTGGTTTGCTGTAACAATTTTTAATATTTATTGTACGGATCCCATTGGTTACTTATTTGAATTTAATTCCTGATGTTGATATTCAAATCGGTTCCGTTTGGGAGTTATGATGCCATAGACAGACACACAGACACAATCCCAAACACACACACACACACTTACGTACACATCTTAAACATATAACAAGTCTTTTTGCGTCTGGGATTAAAAGATAACAAGTAATTATATATACGTTTTTTTATTATTTTTTTAATATCTAAGTTTTAGTTACAAAATGTTATAGTAGTATATGTGTAGTGTGTTGCAATTTACCGTGAATAAACTAGCTTTCTTTCTTTCTAATATAAAAGCTTAAAAAAATAACAAAAGTTATTTTTAAGAATCTTCGTTATACGTTATGCCATTGTGGCGATGTGCAAGTACCCGCATGAAGTGTGATATCGTAATGTTTCGATATGATATCCTGCGGTATTTACATTATATTACGTGTACGCCACTTCAAACGTGTTTTTGTTCTACGTCTTTTGTTCAATATCATTGACGATACGGAACCCGTCGTGTGCGAGCCCGACTCGCACTTAACCGATCTTTGTAAATTCGTTCAGAATTCAATTTCAAACGAAATCGTGTACGCAGCTGCATTCGCACCTTACATAGGTATACGGGCATGTTATTAACTTTTAACGTAACCTTTAACGTATAGCTAAGCGATATACATCTAATAGAATTAATATTACCATTGTACTTGAGTATTATAATCGTTATTATCAGTATTTTTTATAAGAAACGTAACGAACGGTGATGACACCTTCTGCTTCGGGGCCTGTTCCAAATAGAATCATAATCGACCATTATCGTCTCACTGCTGGGCTCAGGTCTCATCTCAGAGTGAGAGGGATTTAGGTCATAGCCCACCACGCTGGCCAAGTGCGGATTGGTAGACTTCACACACCTTTAAGAACTTTTTCTGCACTCTTAGGCATGTAGGTTTCTACACGATGTTTTCCTTCACCGCAAGTGATAATTAATTTCTAATACGCACACAATTACGAAAAGTCAGAGGTGCGAGCCTGACATGTGAACCCAGGACCTCCCGATTGAGAGGCTGAATTTTTAATCACTAGGCTATCACTGCTTACTTACCAAATAGAATAATGTATGAATAAGTAAATTACGAATAGAGAATGGATCCTGAAGCCAATCACGTTTTATTGCCACCCCTGAACAGTCAAAACAGTTGCATTCAGAGGGTATAGGATAATAAGTCTGTTTTACCACGACGGGTTTTACATACATTTTTATCTTAAACATAATTCTAAATGTAGGTACATGTTAGACAAGAAATTTTAAGGCATAACAGATGTACAACATATTTATACAGATCAAGTTCAACTATGTCAACGATTCACTGAGATTGGTCAAAGATGCCTTGCTTTTGTCCTCGTACTGTAAGATAGAGTTGGGAGCCCATATTTGTGTGCCCTTTTCATAATAAAAGTGCTGTAACGTAAACAATGATTAGTTATTGCGTAGTTGGTTTTTTTTGGAGAAGATATTCTAGAAACTATTGCATTAAACTCAGATGGGCAATTGCATTTCTGCTAAATAATTTATCCGTTTGCCAATAACAATAGGCAGTTTGGTGAGAACTAAACGTTCTTTACTAGAAGAAACATATGAACATTCAGCCCGTTTTAAAGTCTGATAAATGGATGGATGAAGTTGTTGAGCTAATGTTCGCTCACTAAATTTATGCTCTCTTTAATGTAAAGACTTACAATTTCAATTGATTACCTTGCATGGAACAGTTAAATATAATGCAAAGGAAATCCAACAACTGAGGGTGGATGACGATTCCTCACATTAAATTGGCATCGTTTGACATTGACACAAACACGATGGGAAGGAGGCACTCGCGTAGCTGTTAACTCTCGGAAGCATCCGCATTCCAAGCGAACATGTTCTTAATATCTAACGCTGCTCGAAGATAGCCATGAGTCATTTATGGCAGTGCACCGCAATCATTAACATTCCACTAAACACTTGCTACCCGCGATCAGCTAGTAGGGCCGCCTCTATGACATGCTAACGTATGTTGTGATTCTAGTATTGTTGAGCGTTGGATGATTCATACTACCACTGTCATTACTGGATTGTTCTATTATAAAATGTTTTTCATGAAGCCTCATGTGCAGCAACTTGATCTATGCTAATCATAACAGTATTTAGGATCGTTCTGAAGTCAGTTTCAGTGAATTACTAGAGATATGACGTAGAAAAAATTCTCCTCTCAAAAATTTTTTTTAAAGCACATTTATAAAACATTATATTTTACTGAATCTTATGTTACCTTTATGTGTAAATTGAGATTTAGGTATTATTCGCAGTTCCACAAACGTACCTATAAATGTTAAACACAAGTACCTCCTTAATATATCGGATCCCGCTCCGCCTAACTCATTGCTGCTATTCAGGTAGGTCGACAAACAAGTTAATAAATTGACTAGTTAAGTGAGATTCCTAACATTTTTCTTTCATCAATGAAGTAAGAGTTTAATTCAAGTAACGGACGATACGAAACGAACTTGATCTTAATTTTCATTTTGAATATCAAACAGATAATATTTGAGGATTGATAATGATCCATATTCAACAGTGCAATAATGATTGTCTGATTGTGAAAGAGAAATCTAAACTAGATTGTCTACAGAAAAATACGCTACAATACCTAATCATAAACAAAAATAGTGCGTTTAGAATTATTTTTAATCTGTTTATAGATAACTGATTTTATTTTTACATTTTCTCTTTAACAACCTAGTGCTTGTGTTTCGATCTACGTTCTCAACAAATACAAGATTTGTGTACAAAAGCACGTAACGTGTATTTACTGAATGTTTAACAAAACTCTGTAATTACTGTGCGAACATTTGGTTGCTTTTCCTGATTTTAACAATTACAAAACCAGTTTGGGAACCCCTCCGAAGCGACCCCTACCCGCATCTTTACCGTTTGACGCTAGAGGGGATTCATTCGTACGTTCCTAGAGCTACTTTACCGAGGATTCAATCAGTGGCTTCATATAAGCAATTGATTCGTAATTTATCTTAATTTAGATTGCTTATTGTACGCAGTAAGTTTTAAGTTAGATATTGGTTGTATTTCAATGTTGATTATTTGTGATTAACTTGGTATTTAGTAATGAGGGTACAACTTTTGTTCCGCTACTTCTATTAAATAAATAATTGATAATTATAATGATATGTAGTCTAGGCGTTAGGAATATATATTATTGTTTATATTGAAACCTTTTTTCGGTTATCTAGACCATTTATCGGTTGACATGCCACCGTTAACGGTACGGAAAAATGTGAAGTGGACACCTGTTAGAGTTTGTAGCGATTGTTCTGCGGCGTGGTGCGCACGCGCAGGCATGCGTCCCGGCTCCGCGCACCATTCATCGGAATGCGGGATTGTACTTACACAATCATCATTATCAATGCGCAGCTTTGGTCTCATTCGGACTTTGAGCGTTTGCGTGCTGCTTTCGTGATCTTACAGAAATGTAAGACGCTCTTCATTCATTAGTTAAAAAAGTAAAAATAAAAAGGTTTTAGAAGTATTATTGTATTATTTGGTGATTTTCCAGTGTTTTTTGGGTTGGGAGGCTAAACTACTACCCGCGGCAAACCTAATCCTATTGGGTGACAGATTGACAATTCTTTTGGATATTTTTTTTAATTACACATACATATATACTTCAGAAATACAATTTCTACCTTCATTCGCAATGTTTGACAGTAAAAATGTAAATTGGATTTTCAAATAAAAAGCCCGCAATTCTTATGATTGATAAGTACCCACTATATTTGCATAATATAATATTAGTGTTACTAAGCGATTTAACTTTAAAATGTCAGTTTCAATGATGACATAAACCTGAGTAGTATATAATTACTAGGATTGTATTAAATTTTACATGTTTTTTAATAGCTGAGTAGATGCAACTGAAGCACACTGGCGCTCTCTATACGCCCTCTACATAGGCAACAACGATGTAACTACCCACAGTTTGAATTTCTTATGAAATATTTTTTTCAATCAACATTATCTTCATTTTAATAAATTGGGATTATTCAAGTAGAGAATTAAACGTCGACAACGTCAAATATATCAAAAACATTTGAAGCGATCTCAACAATATGAAACATTTGACAGTTACAGTGGCATCGCCTTTAATAGAACTCGAGCATTACTTAAGTGTGTGCCGTTCAAACGAAATACCTCCAGTACACTGGTCGAAACAACAAGAAGTCATAGAAAGTAGTGCTCAGTGCAGCGGCAGTGTAAGGCGGTCGCGGGTTATCTTCGCGCGGTGCATCGGGAGAGCGGTCGGGTGGCGGCGCGCAGGGCACGAAGCACGATCGGAATGCGCGGCCCTCGGCGCCGGTTTACAAATAGAAGGGCCGCTAGCGCGGACTGCACGTGTGATACATTGCCGCGATCAATCTGTTAGCGCTGATAGCTGCGCCTGCGCTGACGACTAACGCGACGATATTGTACTGCAATTAATAACGGGCATGGCCAGCCCTCGAATGTCGTATCGTGCTCATGGCGTTTCGGATGATAAACGTGTCGTATTTGGACGTGAGCTCCCCTCGGGGTGCGCCCGCTCGGGGTCGGTAAAATGTTAATGAATTCGGCGCATGATCCAGGAAGGGAGCAAGAGCATGTGAATGACATCTCGGAGGGTCGTTTGTCGGGCACAAGAAAGCGATCGCCGGCCCTGCGTTCGCTGACCCCGGCCGGACGTCACGCCTGAGAGAAGACGAGTGCAGCACGCCGCACGCCTCCCGCGCGGCTGCCCTCCGCCCTGCCCTCCCTGCCCTCCCTGCGCCTCCTGCACTCCCGGCCTCTCCTGCTCCGCTCCCGTTCTAATTAGCCAAGAAATCTACATAACAATACAAAATCTCCGACTGTTATACCCGCACTATCGTGGGCTCCAGACAATTAATACAATACGACCATTTCTAAGATTAAACTTGAGGGTAAGTTCCTTCCTTTAAGAACTAAACTTTTGAAATAATAAGGATATATGGATTGGGATAAGAATTATTTCTTGCATTTCAAATATAAAGTAAGTAGATAAAATAAATTAGTATGCCCTTAATAGATAATGAGGCTATGTAATTCAAATAAACGTTTATAAATAAAAATATGTAGATATGTAATACCCACCTAAAGATGATAAATTCTGATCAGGAAATATTTTTATAAAATAAGTTTTGTAGAAGTGATCTGAGATATTGTTAACACATTATCAATTAACACATAAACACAAATTCTCGTAAGCAAATTACTGAAATAGGAAATAAATACATTATATAAGATGCAATCCTAAGCCCAGTTCAAAATTTTATTGGTATCACAGATACCTTTCATGTATTTTTTTCACACTGGCAACTTAAGCATTGGTTGCGTGAAATTAAAAAAATATTTAAAATATAGATAT
>DWJS01000456.1:0-11338 GCA_018248975.1 Codatractus imalena | reverse complement strand
CTATCACCACCATATATGTTAGTAACGGATTTTATCTAAGTAGTTTTATCCAACCTTTACAACGGGACAGAGATACAACAAGAGCGGACAGCATAGCTTCAGTAATAGAGTCCCGTTGGCATCCTCTGGATATCTAACACTAAATATGTATATACAATTTTACAACAAAATAAGGTTTAAAAATCAAAATCGCTATTTAACTTTTAAGACGAGGTTATTCTCGTCTTTCCAGTAAAGGTATAAATAAGGGCACGTACACATGCAGGTCGCGTGCCGCCCTTCATTTCCGCGCGAAACACGCTCTGCCGCGCGCGAGACAGATGGCGTTGGTGACAGCTAATGTTTTTGTGTTCCTCACAGATTATAAATAAGTCATGGAATTTTTTATTTGCAAGATAGAATAAAAAAAAACTTACATAAGTAATGATTATAACTGTTGATAACTGTTCGTTTGTGTAAAATACAGTTGTTGAAATATAAAACATAAGCATTAATAATGAGAAATAATACAAACAATATCACTTAAAAATAAATATAAAATAAGCATTGATGAGGCTTTCCGTGTAAAATAGACATATTTACTTCTATTTAATTGTAATCTCGTGTTATCAGTGCATAGTTCTCTAAGTCTATACCACCAGTAAATCACATCATCTTTACTAATATCTTTTCTAATTTTATAAACGTGTAATATAACGTTTTTACGATATGTTTACAGGACTTACTTGATGATAATATCAAGTAAATCCTATAGGATTTGTTTATAAAACACATCTAGTGTTATTTAATTATTTAATGACATGGCAATAACATATTGTGTGAGAAAATCACTTATCATTTACTGCTTACAGTACTGGCTAGGTTGTATAAAGCTACTTACCTCATACCATTGTTTGCGGGACAGAATGACTGCTAACGCGCGATATACCCGTCAACTGATTAAACTGACCATTCGAGTACATCACCAGCTTTATGTATTTGATGTGAATTCCTTTATTGATTTATAAATCGATGCGTTTAAATACACTCCAGACCATATAGCGCTTAAAATAAGCGTTATTTCTAAGTAAATTGTTTTCCAATTTTCTTCAATTCGTTCTGCAATTTCTCCAATCTTACAATAAATATATAATTACAAGTAAAATAAACCCACAAGTCTCTAAGTAATAAAATTACATGATTAAAATATTATGTATCTGTGTTTTAAATTGTTATATTTTGATTTAATTAATCATATGTCATAGTTTGAGTTTAGTTAATTTTATTTTTCATTACATCAGAGACAATTAAATTACGTGTTACCTCGTTGTATACCAACCAGTCAGTAAAAGTTTCTCGGCTAAAGGCGAGATACCCCACTTGGCTGTTTCGCATAATGCGCCTTTCAGTCGTCGCAGATTAAACAGGTTTCCGTGTGTGGCGCGCTTTATTCATGCGAGTTCGTTTGTGGAAAAATCGACGTTCATTTGTATTTGTAAGAATAATAGATACCTACCTGTTTTGATGTCATTTTGAGTATTTTTTTTATTTTATTTTACACGTTATTCTTGTGTAACATGACGTAGTAATCATTTGAATATGAAATTGATTAATGATATTAATGTACTTTCGACATAAAATAGATGTGATAAAAGCTTCAATATAGAATATGTTTATCGATTTTTTTACTCCTGGTGATAATGATCTAAAAATAAGGAAATATATTCGAATATAGAAAGTAAAACAGTATAAAAAAAAAATGTATCAACTTTTAGGTATTATTTGGTAAACATACCAATTTTATAATACCATGCATTGGTGTAGGATTAAAATTAATATAAATTAGGTTTTCTTAAACATAACTCTAGATAAGTGATTTCATTTTAGAATATTTTTAATATGAATACTTTTATGACCATCATTTAAAACTACTTGCATCCCATATTTCCACAACTCGTCAAGAGATGGCTCCACATGTATCCTGAATCACACTATTCAAGTTTTCTTAACATCTTGCGTACATACAAGCTCCAAACTGAGGTTATGGAGCACGGCCGCTCTCCAGGCACGATCACCTCGCCTGGCGGAAGATCTATCTTCGCCAAATTGCCATTGCAGTTATGTGCGTGCACCCACATGACATCGTTATATTTTGTTATGATATCCGACGGTATTTGTAGAAATTGCGCTACAAACCTGTTTTTGTTTGAGGTGTTTTGCTCGATAAAGTCAAAGTCAAAGTCAAAATATTTTGTTCAAAGTATATTCTTACAGAATTCTTTTTGAACGTCAAAAATAATTTACCACCGGCGGCGAAAGAAACTCAATAACACACATCTTTTTCATTAAATATAAAAATTACAAATAAATTATTTAAAATAATGGTGTTCATGGAGCTGGATTCTACTTCAGACCGCACGTTTCCATTGTCTATATAATCATTTAGTTTATAATATACCTTTTTACAAAGCGTATGTTGTTTTGTTAGCTCTCAGAAAAAAGTTTAAGCAACATGTTTAAAATGTTCCGAGAGATTCGTGATAAAGTCTGGAATTCTATTGTAATAGCGAATACAGTTACCCATGAAAGATTTGGCTACCTTACATATTCTTTATTTTGGTATAGCCAGTTTATTTTTATTTTTAGTATTAAAATTATTATTCTTACTATTTTTATCAAACATATTTTTATTTTTCCTTACATACAATTTTATTACTTTTACAGGCCTTCACTACAGAAAAAAATGACATTGTATTTTAGGGCTGAATTCCAATAATAAGATCAATATTTTTAATGTCACTAAGAAAAAATGTTACATTTGTATTTAAATAAATTATGTTTTCAATTGTTAAATCTGCTTTAAATTTTTAGGTAAAATATTGATTTCTGACAACCCTAAAACGCGTTCCTTAGGCGTTCTTCTTATAATTAACTGAAAATAGATCTGTCCCTCTCCGCCCTGACACATTTATATAATGCCTATCCGCTCGCACCTCGTAATTACTAATTATAGATGAAATAGAAGAATTCAACGACATTACTCATAGAAATTAAGCTACATGAATAGACATAGCGGTCATTAGCACGAATATATTTTTCTCTAAATTTTTGGGACAAAGCTTCCATAAAAAGGGACTCCTATTTAAGCCTTAAGGGATGAATTTTCAAATTTCGAATGTATATAGATCAGTCGAATCAAGTTATGCGTATGTTACCCAGTTTTATGTATTGAACTATGCCACATTTACTGTACTATAACAATTTGTCTATTTAGATCTAATGATCTTTATTTACCTGTACATAATTGTTTAACATCGTTTTCACCATACGATTACGAAAAAGCACCAAAATATTCTATCCCGTAAGAACATTAAAATTACGTCCTTATCCGTGTTCTAGAGTATAATAAAGCCTTATAGAAAAAAATCGAGGTAGCATAGACAACGGCTCTCGAGCAGAGACAAGGGGTCTATTTTTACCAGATTATGCATGGCCGCTGACAAGGCGGGAACCGCTCATTATGTCCGGAGTGCAGCGGTGGCGTCTTCGATCATTGTTACATATACTTATGAATAAGTACTCGTACATATTGTTTGTCATTATCGTGTGTGTCGAGTTCAGTAATGACATGTCTTTAAGGCCCCTCGAGCAATATAGAGAAATGGATAGACAAAGCTAGGTTCTTTGGCAAGCGAATTGTTAGGGTGAAGCTGTCAAGACCACTATGGCTAACATCAACAATTCGAAAGAAAAAAAAATGTTGCTATTGTGGCGACGTGCGACTACCCACATGAAGTGTGATAATGTAATATTTTGTTACGGTATGCGGCAGAATTTGTATATGTTGCATTTTTTTTTTATTTTAATGAATGACGAACCTTTCATGTGCGAGTCCGGCCCGCACTTAGCCAATTATTATTAATTCAAAATATTTAATTACAAACAGATACATTGTAGAAGAGTAAACGGCACGCCAAATGTGTTGCTTCGCTAATAGCTTGGCGCTAAATTGCATAATACTGTTTGAATTAACTAGATGCAACAAATAGACAAAGCTGTAGTCGAGTTGATTCGCTCCACACATTAGCAGCTGGATTGACACTGCTTGTCAGAGCTTGAAATGGAGTAACGTATACGAACGAATTTCCAATTCCAACTTCAAACTTGATTGCGAATTCAAATAGCTTTTACTGACACATTGTAATATATTTGGAAATCGTAAAATTTAGTCTTAATGAAGTTATAGAAATGTACAAGTAAAATTTTAATAAAACCGTTGCATTTTACTTTCACGTAATAATTGAATAGCTGATGATAATTGACTACAAAATTAAGAAAATACTTACCGCAGTAATTTTTGTAGTTATATTAGGTGACAATCCAAGTAATAAATCACAATAAGTAAATTATATCAATTTTCTCAAGCTTATATAGATAGGAGTGCTATTTGTGCATAAATGCGATGCTGTACTTCCTGTACTTAGGCAGTTTTCTTTTGACCACGTCCTTTACACCAAAATGCAACAGAACAAATATGGCAGTGGCTTCGCTGTTTACAGACGAAGAATAGGTATACCACCCAATGTTCCTAAACAATGAGTTTTACTAATAATTAACGATGCATAAACTCCCACCATCACGGTAATATTTTCTTTGTCGTTGGTGATATGGTAGGCGTAACCGATAATATCCAGAGCTCGAAACGACACATCGAGTTCCTGTTTTGCTTCTAGAAGTTTTCCGTAGTATTCTCAAATGTATGTAAAGGTTATTAACCTTAATTCTTTTTGTTCTAAGAGGAGATTCGTATCTAGTAATATGATAATAATGGGTGGATGGTGACTACATAGTATTCTTGTAATATTTGCTTCTGTTGGCACAAAATCTAGGATCCTACTGCCAAGATGTCACGGCTGCCGATACGAAATCGAAACAAATTGCTTTTCGTTCAAGCACTGCCTGCTGTTCAATAGTTTAAATTAATTAAGTTTCATTATAACATAAATCAACGTAGATAATATGGTAATTATACATAAAATACCAGTATCACTTGAAACCTCTACCCGGTAGCTCTCTCGACACAAGAGAAAGAGATAGCAAATATTTATAGTCAGGAGTGCGTGAAAGGTAGGGTTATTCATTCAGTATTCGAAACAAATATTCATGGTTCCAAAATATTATTGCGTGCACAATATCTATTAAGTATACAACATTGAGTCACCCGTAAACTTTTTACCAAAGCGCTATAATCCCTCCTATTGTCATAACTTTTGGAAAGTTCATATATTGATTATTCATACTGCATGTGTCAATTTAGCATAAAAAAATTCGGTATTTGTAAATTTTAACGGAATTTTATGTGAAGTACTGGTTTGATAAATTAATAGCATACTATTGAAGTTATTTGTATCTTAACTATTAATTGTGGGTAATTTTGCTATATCCCATGAATAGTTATGTTTTGGGACATAATTTTCATATTTCTGAAGTGTACAGGTACCACAGTCTTCGGCCGCGGCTACTACTACACAACCGATAACAGCATCAGATGATTTTCATATAGGTATATAAATTGATTATAGAGATATGCAGCAAATTTTTCACATCTATACCTATAAATGTTTGTGTTTTCATGTATCACACTAATCATTTTTCCATTTGCATATTTACTTTTTTATAAAATTTAAAAATATCTCTCTAGGTTAAATTACTCCAAATGTAGTATTAATAAGTAGGCATAAGTAGGTGCTTATGTAACATAGCAGAATAAGAAAAAGTTGAACAAGTTCCGAGTAAAATTGTATCCTTCCTAGTTGGTAACATTATATATTAATAATAGCTAAGCTATTTCTAATACATATATAACTTAATTAGAACTTGAGTAGGCGAATAAGAAGTACTTGCGTACTTAGCCTCGCGGCTTGTTTACGTCATAACACCTCGATGTATGTACTCGTAGGTAAGCTTAGTCGAGCGCGGTCAGGAGTCGGATGGGTGACCAATATAGCCTATATTAACGCTTTTACTTAAAGCTATAGATAAAAATAATTTATTAAATGTAATTTAAAGTTATGCGTGAAATAAAATACTTTTATATTTTTATTTATTTATTATTTTTATTTTATATCAATTGTTGCTAGTATTCAATAGCATATTGGCTGCTAACTTGTACATTCCCCCACTTGTCTATATCTAAGCAGTGTAGTGGAGTACGCTCCAGGCCTCCCCTTATTATTGATAAAGACCGCAGCTGTGGAAAATAAAAAAACTTCAACGTAATAAGAGACAGGCACAAAAATACAATGACTAATATTAAATTTAAACGAAATGGAATTGAATGGTAAAGATAAGTAAAGCCCATCTTTTTTTAGGGTTTCGTACCCAAAGGGCACCAACGGGATCCTAGATTGATTGATTTGACGACCCGCGTGACGGTGCAGTTACCACACCGTCAATCATCTGTCAACAAATGCCCCCTATAAGAACCCATACCATCCGTTTTTTCATTGCGGTGAAGTGCGATTTCCGACATGAAGGATGACATCTTAATATTTTATTACGATGTCCGACGATGTTACATCATCCGCCATCTGTCATCTATCTAATTCTGCTGCAAAAGCTGCAGAACTAAACCTTGTTGACACTGCAGAGATGTGAAGTCCCCACTGAAGTTAGTCATCCGTAAAAGAACAGCTTCGTTCACGAGTGCTCAGGTTCACCACTTACGGCGACGTTTATATTCTAACTCACAACATTGCACAAGACTAATTTAACATATTGTTTTGCTAGGATTCAAGACTATTCGAATAGGTTATTCGAGTTGAATATAATACAATTCAGCTTTTATAGGAATAATCTACGAACAATTATAATTTATTAAAGTTTAAGGGTGTCTAGTGGGGTGTTGTCAATACGGTGTTTAACAATAAATCACCTGATTTTTTGATGATTTATTGATGATTATTTAATAAAAAAAACTGTCCAACATATCGATATGTATGGAAATGTCAAGCATAATATCCCGCGTACACATAATAGTATCCAGTGTTCGCACAAATTTATCATATGTACCTATAAGCTATCATATTGAGGTAGCAACAAGATAACGCATCAATTAATGCAGAATGCAGAAAGGGTATAACGTTTCTGGGAGCAATTCATGTCTCTGTTTTTTGACACAGAGTTTTATATTGTTCTCCATCGCACTTGTTAAATGCCAAGTTTTAGTTTCTATCTCATCATTTCTTATGCAAGTTTTACACATTCTATTTTATATGCGTCATTTTTCTACAAATCTCTTTTAACAGTATTATTTGCGAGTAATATGCAATTCTTTGACTCTATACATTTGTTGAATAATTCTTATAACATATCAGAGCATTTTACAATAAAATTTTGTAACATTTAGTACGTATTTACTGGCTCAACGCCATTATTTGTCATTTAGGCTGTGTTGTACGCACATATTGTCGTAATTTAAAAGTTTCTAAAATGTTTGTGCGTATAACATATCTACGCTTTTTACTTCCGTAATCGTAGTTTTTGGGTAACGATTATCTACACCATTGCTACCTGTTTTCTATCAAAGTCATGATAAAACAAACTTCAAAGTAGCCTACTTATGCATCATGATTACTACTTACGTATATTAGAGACATTGCGCAGAGAAACCTTCAGTCGTTATACTGACGTGAGCGTGGCGACGATGGGCTTTGGTATAATAGGACTTATTGTATTGGTAGCATGACTTGTATTTTCACTGGTTCATTATCTGCTTATTAAATTCGATCCTAACGTACAGATCATTATATTGTGGAATTGTTTTTTTTTTTGCGAAGCCCGTTGTAAATTGATTGTCACATTAGTACGCTTACAAACTTCAACGATGGCGGACACGGATAATTTGTTTGGCGAAATACTGGAAAAAATTGCGAAAGAGCAGAGTTATGATGATTATAAGACAGAAGTATCATTGTTTTACAGCGGGGGAGCCAATTACACCTCCCAACTCTACAACATAACAGTTTCTGCGCCCAAGAAGGATGATTTGAAATTATTTGCCAAAGTTGCTGTTATTGGTGAGCAGTTTCGATCGATAATGACAATGCAAGTTTTTGATACTGAAATATTGTTCTACACTAGAATAATGGCAATATTCCGAGAATTCGAGGAACGGTATAACTTTCCGAAGGAAGAACGATTAATTGTACCCAAATATTACGGAGGCTGCACTGAATATATGAAGGAGTTAATGGTGTTAGAAGAACTCACGTTTCAAGGCTATGAGGCCTACGACAGATTTAAGTGTTTTGACTGGATATATGCTTCTAAATGTATCAGTGTTCTCGCAAAAATCCACGCCCTGTCAGTTCGCTTACAAAGAGAAAATATCGATAATATAAACGACTTGATTGATAAACTAGCATTAAAATTCCCAATAAACGAAATGAATGAATTCATTGATAAATCGGTAAATGGCGCTATTGGAGTGACCGCGGAAGAAAATAAGGAAAGACTGGCGAAGTTCATTGAGGGATATATGACCGAGGAAAATATAAAGAAGTTATACGACCCGACGAGGAAAGTGGTTTTGACTCATGGAGACCTCAAGCCTAGTAATGTCTTACACAGGACTAAAGAGGTATGTAGATCTCGTTTTTAATTAAATACTGGTCATACAAAATATCTAATTCTTGTTAGTGTAGCATACAAATGGATCTTATATGTACCTAAACTAGGAAATATTGATTTTGGTGGCAATAAAAAGTGCACTTGAACTCGACGCTCTATTGCTTTTGACTAATCTACGTATATGTCACTGTAAATAGTATTATGTACTTTAAAAAGAGTTATAACGATATTAAGAAAGGTTTATTTTTTTCCCGAAACAACCAATCAAAACCATCAACTACCTATATTAACATAAAATCCAAGATATGGAAGGGCTAAACGTTAAAAAATACAGGAACCGAGATGTTTTGCTCTATGAAATCTTAAAGATTATTATTTTATATGGAATAAACCTTATCTACTTTTAAGTGCTAGTGATTAAATAGCGATTGTTTTATTATGTGCTTGAATACTTTAACAGAATATATTTTAGATAACTTTTAACCTTCCCCCACACATATGGACACATGTTTGAAATTTACCAGTGAACCGGATAAAAATTAAACAACGATAGTTTCATTTTGTAACTTTTAAGCATTGTATACTTATGTACAAGGTCCTATTAAAAGATGTGTATAAATATGTTTAAATACACAGAGTACCAGGAGTTTTTTTCGCCGGCTTTTTTCTCTCGGCCAACCTTAGCCAAAAGGGCGCTGAAAGCCGATGTACCGAATTAAATTTGACGTTCATTGAGTGTATATTATGATGAAATAAAAGATTTGAATTTGAATTTATAACTTAGGACATAATATGGACTATTATAGACCTATGGTCGAGGTTTTAAGTCACACCTTCAGAAATACAACTGTGGAATCTGCGTCACATTATCATTTAATAGTTTTTGCGTGTTACCCGGTCAAACATAATATCAGACGGACGAACGAAAGTTCTAAAAATTAAAATGTTTGCTTTTATTGGCCCTTTAAAGACCCCTCAGTTACCCCGTTCAAGTTTTATTACAGGTATTGTTTAACAATATAAGTTTTAAAGTACTTATTTTTTTTAATTAGGATTAAATTTTTTACAAAATATATTAGATGAAATTGATTCAATTATATTCGATTAAAGGTCGATAAATTGAGAGTGCCAAAATAATTTTATAACGAATCATATCATTTACATAATACAATAAGGTAATTTGCGCGGAAGGCTCATATTAAAATAAGTACTTATTACATACATATTGAATAACTAGCGTATTATCCAATTCAATTGTTCCTCTTTTAAAATATTCTATAAGAAATTAAAAACTTTATGACAAGGACATGATATATGAAACCTAAAGAATTTGTATGACGCAATGTGTGACTATCAACGGAGAGTAAGACAAATTGAAAAAATTGACTTACCCCGTTAGGCGGCATCTGAGTGAGCAGCGGAGAGCGGCGCTCGGCGTCGCTGTCGGGCTCCGCCTCCGCCACCTCGCCCGCCTCCGGGGACGCCCCGCCCTCCTCCTCCTCCTCTTCTTCGCCGTGCTGCTCGGAGTTCAGCGAACTCTGTATAGTATTGAAACATTAGTGTCAATTTTCTATAAAGGTTCTATTAAAGCTTATGAGTATTGTCAGAATGACGTCTTAATTAAAACTATGGCATACTTAAACCTGTATACCTAACACCTAACATATAATAAATGTTTCAGCTACGTACTACACATAATTTAAAATCGTACACGAGGACCATTTGTACTTTGATATCTATCTACAATATCTATTGTAAGGTGAAACAGATATATTTCATTTAAAACCTCTTCAAAGTTGGCCATTTCTAAAATAAAACCAAAATTAGACAATCGGGTGATATGACTAGAGTGTAAGCAACATGTCGTTAACATACAATCTAACTGATCTGATATTAGGGCGAGAGAGAAAGTAAATTATAAATGTGACAAATACATGACTTTGTAAACATGCACAATCTATTTATATATTCACTTTGTTTACAACAGTTTTACAATTATTGCCTCAAGCTGTAACATAGCGGACACTAGGCTTTACCTTGGAGACTTTGTCCACGTTGTTGAGGCTGGTCTGGCTGTACAGCAGCGGGCCGGCGGTCTTCTCCTCCGCGCGCTTGGCCTCCTCCTCGCGAGCCAGAAGCACCGACATGCGGAACTACAGACAATAATAAGCATCATTGTATCTATTTATTAATTAGTTATAAAATAATTACAAAACACTTAAAAAACAACGGATTTTAATTGCAACACCTACTTACACAGATATCTAGTCTTGGATTGTCATTAATCTAGCAACAGTTCAATCACTATACAATTCATATTCGAATTTTCACTAACGTTTACTTGAAAAAAATATCAAAATTGTGTCTGTTGGCTTCGTGACTGAAGTATACAGTATGTAGAATGTTTTGTGTATAATTGTGTTTACACTACTTATCAGTGTGTGATATGCTTAGTAAATTTACACGAACCTCTGGTGTAAGGGGCTCTTTCTTGTTGCCCTTAGCGTCGTCTTTGGAGCCACTGCCCAGGCTTGTAGACGAGCTGCGCTCCAAATTACAACGGTTCAGGATTTCAGCTGCCTGTAAATAGAGTAATGACACCAATACTTATCAAACAGAAATGACAGAGGAAAAGATTCATTATACTGGTAATGAATCTTTTCCTCGGGAGCTGATATCTTTTAGAATAATCGAATTTGCGGCAAAACTTTGGGGACCGAATTGAACC
>DWJS01000455.1:0-11341 GCA_018248975.1 Codatractus imalena | reverse complement strand
AGTTTCATTTTGTGTGAAACTGGAGGAGGAAACGAGCACGTATTCCAGCTGACGGTAAGTGATCTGAGACGGATATTGTCATGTGTAAACAATACCAAACAGGATTGAAATTCTACCCGAGGACTACCATAGAGCCATTGCTACACCGTTGCTAACATATCTTTCAAAGTAGAACATAATAGGTAGCGTCTTAAGGCGATCTCTTCAATCGACGACCTCATCGATCGACGATCATGAGCCCACAACCTCTCTTATAATTAGCGGACCGGTACACGACAATACAAAAAACTGAGTTTTAGCATAACCAAAGATTCTGTCGATTTACGGTCGAAATCGAAACTGTAGCCGAAATTACATTATTTATACCGAAACTTGCCCAAATAGAACCGAACTTTCGGTCGATATCTAATAATAATGCTTAACATTACAGCTATAAGATGTCGAGCATTGTCAGGCTTAACACCAGATGAAGATGAATGCTTAAGCCTTACCGAAGTGCTATATGAATTATTATGCCAGTATCTTAAAAATGGAATAATCAGGTATGATTAAAATGATTTGTTGGCTGTTTTTTTCTAAGGAATCTCCCAACTTCCTGGTTCGTGTAGCTGGATCAACTTTATTGAGGAAGGTAAACAAAATAAGGCTATTATGGGGAATGAAAAGCTTTTACTCTTAAGCTACTCTAAATAATCAAGATCCGCTTGAAAGGATTTATATTTGAAAAAGTATTGGGTGATAGCGAGTGGTATTTCGATATTACCTAATTTGTAGCGACTTTAACAGAAATATTACACGAACAAATACGCAAGCTGTCGTCAAAGACCAATAAAAAACCAAAGTCCCAACGCTTGTTTATTTTTAAATGAAATAGTACACTAAAGTAGTGAATCAAAAAATAGTAAGCTATAGCGTTTATGTACTATTTTTTATAAACATTAAATATGAATGCAGACATCGGCGAGTGCCGGACTTGTATCGGCAAGATATCATATGCCCGATTCAGGGAAACGATGCGCCAGGCCGGCCTGGCAAGGGAGCGGGGCAGTATTACTTAAGCGACGGTACATTTCTTCTGCGACATCACGTCCTCGCAGAAGAGGGAAACTGCTCGCCACGCCTCTGCTGCCCACCATGGATCTGACCACGGCGGGCACAGAAAGGTGAGAGGTCGCCTCCAACGACTGCGAGCAGCGCGGCGCGCTGACTTGTCCACCTTTGTAGCGACGGTACATATGTACATCGACCATCAATAGTCTGTAATATAGAAATTAAGTAATTTTAATGTAGTTCCTTCTTAATACAAATACTTTTCTACTTTAAACATTTATAACTAGTAATAAAATTGTTATGATGTTCATGAAATGAAATAAACATTTAAGATATTATATATTTATTAATTAAAATTATGCAATTATGTCAAAGTCATCTATTTTATTACATTATATATTTTTTGGGTTAGCTCTTTTCTGCTATTTTTCGACTTCAAAATAAGAAGGGGTTTTTATATGTTTTTAATCACTCAGATTTTTTTATGTTTAATTAATAGCTGGTTCTTCTCGTAGTCCAGTTCGAATTTGATCAAGGTCTGACGAATAGGTTTTGAATAATCCTTAATTAAATTATTAAATTGACTTCGATTAAACTGATTTATAAATGTTATAAACCGAAGCCCTTCCATTTTGGATTTCGAAGTTACAGTAGGAGAATCCTCAATTTCGAATAGGAAATGTGGTGATTGAGAGATTGCTACATTTATGACATTCCCAAACTAGACACGTATATATGTACATATTATGTAGGTAGGTGTTGTGATCGAAGTCGGTTGTTATAAATTTTTTTAGTGCAGTAATTACATATATTAGCTATATTTAAGCTTGATTTTACTTTGCTAAAACATAAAAATCCAGTTTTAATATACAATCTGTTTATTGGGTGTTATATAAGCCGAATCTCAAGTAGCACAGATTTAGTTTACAACAGCGCGATGCGCGATCTTTACATATTTACGCTCCGCCACTTAAAGTCTTGTTCCAGACTGCTGTAAAACTGCGCGCCATGTCAATGAAAGTTTTATTACTTGTAAGCTCTGCGGCCTGCGGCTGCGGCGAACGGCTGTGGCATGCATTATTAACGTGAACTTGTACGTACAGTGAATACGTCTGTAACACAACTGTGTAAGATTTGTCAGTAGTATCCGGGTAATAAAAAAATGATAACCTATTGGTAAGTGATAAGTAGTAAATTCAGATTTACTGGATCGTTCTGGGTTATTCTCTTTGCCACAATAATACATTCCGTGTAGTGGGTGACACACACAAATAAACATGTTGATATAGAATTCAATAGGTAATTTTTTGATTTAAAGATTAAGCCTTTATGGTTCGACTTCGGCAACACCACCAACAAACCTGTTTCCAGATAATTATTTTACAACCTTAAAAAATAATTATATCAGTACTAAGCGTTGCTGTGTTCTGGTTTGGAGGGCATTATAGGGGCGAAGACATAATAGACACAAAGAAATTTATACGAGGTATTGGTCCTCGGAGTAACAAGGCATCTATGACCGACCTCAGAATACTTATCCTATCTGACGTAAATTACACATGTCTATGGGCGTAAGTGCACTCTCGGGTGGACTGCATGCTGTTTTGCTGCTTCTGTATCATAAAATTATAAAAGTGGTTTTACTTTCTTCAAGACTGCCTTAATACTGCGGCTTGACGCTGCGACGCAACAGTGCGGCTTACGTCCTGTCACTGCGGCGCACATAAGTACGGGCGTCGGGCATAAACAAGTTGCAACAGTCGAATGCATCGTGTTCAAATATTCAAGCTGCTGTGAAATTGAGAGCATCGTGTGTGGATGCAAGTTTTATCGCTCGTTCTCTCACGTACTGCTTGATGTTTCGAGTTAACACAGTGTATTGGTGTATCAAATTGCCTGCAACCTTTTTTATCTATCATTGTTGATCACGGATCTCCACAACAGGGGAAGGTCTAGAGCATACTCCACTACGCTGTTCCAATGCAGATTGTTGAGGTGACGTACGGGTTAGTGGTCAATCCGCGTCGGATATATTCAAACCGCCCATAAGGTCCCCATGGTTATCAACTGAACGGTTGAAGGTTGAACGGTCGAATGGTGAAGGTTATCAACTGGCACGGGCGCCTTAACTTGCCCTCCAAAGCACGGAAGTGCTCAGGAAATTTGACCACTAACGAACGTCCATTCGACTTCCACCCACGCCCGACGTTGCCTAACTTTGTAGATCAGTTGATGTCTACACAAGCCGCGGGGATATGCGTGCTTTGAATACATTGTATAAAATTATTCATTTGGAAATCTGACAATACCAAGCTACTTTATTAAACTAAAAGACCAAAATAGTGTATTGCAAAAACAGATGTAGTGGTGAAACCTTAAATATTTGAACATTGAGCACACTGCAATTGCAGTACAGTTTATAAAATAATCATTTAATTCTATTCAAAATCAGCATACATATCCTCTAATATATTTATGTACATACAATAACGAAACAAAATCATTCGAATCACAGAACGACAATTGAATTTGAACCTTTTTCGTTAATTATGTTAAAAACTCGTTTGAAAAAGTTTTTCAGTTCTTTTTGAATACAAAAATGTTTCGATAAAATGAGGAAAGATTATGAATCTTCAGAACTGGGATATTAATGTGGCGCTCGCGCAAATAGTCTATATTTTCATAATGTTGCTCATAGCGGCAGATTCCAGTAATCTTCGGAATCTGTACGCCATAAACTTGTTTCTTAATCTGTATGTACGACACTTATTGGAAAATTCTCGAAACCTTCTCGTTATTTGTGTAGCAATAGCAGGAGTCAGATTGTTTTTTTCTTTCCACTTCATCCTCTCCGCGGGTTGTAAACGCACAGGTATTCATAATGAAGGCATCAGTATTATTGAATGAAGAATAATTATTTGACATAGATTGACGTTCTAGAGAGTCAAATGATGAGAAACATTACCATCAACGCCCTTCCCCCAAGCAGTGACGGGGATGACATGAAGATAACGGAAACGCAGATAAGGAGAACGGGAACCTTAAGACCCCATAAGATCCCCTGCATTATGCAATGACGTCACCTGTCTAATTCGAGAAGGCATTACTGGCGAATCGATTTCCTCCGAGCACGATAAATCCTGGGATCTCCTCGCTGGGTCCTGAGCCTGTGATTAATTATTCAGCTTATGAGTTGTAAGATCGAAACTGTCTGATTGGTTCGAGTTTTTCTCTGGGGCCGATAAGGATGTGAGAATATCAGAGGTGAAGATTGATTACATGGCTTTGGACATTTGTCTATGACGTGTTCTACTTTTATGAAATTTAACATATTCGTGAGTAGAGTATGGTAGAATTCTCTATGATGCGGCTATAATGGAACCTCAGAAAATATATAGCGCTGCTTCACACTTCAACTAAGCATGTATCCTGAATTCAGCAATTTTCTACTGTATCTTGTGTACAATACTTCGAAACTACGGAAAGATAAAATAAGACCTACAAAACTATAGAAATATGTGTGATCAAAGTATGTCAACGCTGTTTCTATAAAATTGGCAAATCAGAAGGAAAATCTACATATTTCGAAACTTGTTTACTCCAAACACACAAACGATAGGATATATGAACAACGAGCATCTATTTCCCAATAACAGTCAGAGGCAGATACAGAAACAAGTTATAGCGATATCGATTGCAAAGATAAAGTTTGTTCAGCTTCGAATAGGAACGAAATAGAATAATCCGATCAGACAAAACTGGATTAGCCGCTGGATTTTATAACAGAAAGTCCTTTGAAGTTCTTCGAAGAAACATTCTTTAGTGCTCTCCAGTAATATAAAAGCGCTTATAAACTTGCGTTTGATTCGACGTTGTAGGAAAATATCTTGAGAAATTGTGAATAAATCGTGATAATATTCTCAAACATATGTGGAATTTACCCATACTCAGTCAGCTTGCGAGACGAAGTAAGGTTTTTCTCAATCTGAGAGATCTGTGCCCATTAGTGGGACTAGATGAAACAACTTACTAAATGCGACGGAAGTAATTAGATCAAATAGGTAGGTAATTCGAGAGTAAAGTATTTTTATGAAATATTTCTATACTCGCAGCACCGCATTAAGATTCCGTGTGGCTGTGGCACACGCATACACCCAGACATCGATCTCCCCGTCCAAGCATCAGATCTAGGCATGGCTTGATGTTGCCTATATCTGACGGGAATTTGTCTGGCAGCTGATGGACATCTTGCGACATATTGCAGGCTGCAATATATTCTTCAGTACAGCACAAAATATTTTATACCCTCATGTCCAAATTCTTCAGTTACTTCCATAATACTGGCACCGGATGTCGCAGATTGAAATTAAACTGTATAGAAATTTATTGCTCATCAGTCGCTGCCCGTTACTAGGAAACTTTTTCAACTTTTCACTGCCGGTGCGATGGAGCTTTAGAACAAATAAAATAGCTCCCTTCTGATAGACAGAGGATCATTTTGACAGTCGAATCCTAAATACAAAATTCGTACTGTCGAAAATAGATTAAGAATTCAACTAATTTGAAAATGAAAAATCGGTCAAGTACGACCGCCATTAAGATCGACGAAACAAACATCGTAAAATAACGTTTGTCCGCTACAAATATAAGCGTATCATATAATTTCCAACTTATTACGTTTTAAAAGACATAGTCCTTTGGCAGTCAGATGTAAAGCGGAGTCTCGGCGACAGGGTCCCGTTAGTATCCTTTGGATTGAAATCTAAATATAACTAAACATTGGAATATAAATAACAAAAGTGGAAAAATCTTAAAGCTTAAGAATATATTGAAAAGTATAAGAATAGCTATTATAAAAGACGTAAAAGAGAGGAATCTGTTTCGATGCGGGAACAACAATACAGAAATAATCCAGGGAACGCCGTTCGTGCCGGCGCTAGATTAGCGTTCCAGTTCCGTGTTTATAGCCGTTCGACTCCGACTAAGACGATATAATAAAATAGACATCTATTGCCAGAGATGCATTTTAATTACAATTCATTCGGATAAGGCCATGTCTACAATTCACGTTTATATACTGTCCATATCAGTAAAAAAAAAAATTGTCTCACGGAAACTTCTAATAAAAAAACTAACTAGGAAAATATATATTTTTTTTGAGGACCCGCGTGGCGATACCATACTGACCTGACACGCAGAGGGATCCGATTTCGATCCCCGGCCAGCATGAAATCTAAATGATGAATTTAGATTTCTGTTCGGGGTCTAGGTATTTGTGTGTCGTCTTTGTATGCGTTTATGGCACACATGACACAGGGAATCCTAGTGTGAATGAATATAGAATGCGTCTTTTTTCATTGATTTCATTGATCAATTTTAATTGGTTTTACGTCCGGTCCAAATAACATCTGCAATCTCAGCCGATTAACACATTGCCCTGATTTTCTCAACCGTTTATACTCGTACTTTTTCTTTTATAGCTGTTATTTCGTAAGAGCCTTATAAAATATATTAGAAGTCTATTCGATTCATTCATCAATAAGCTCCGATGAGGCTTCGCAGGGATTTCTCGTATTCATTGAAAGCCTCTCAGCTATTCGTTGCAAAGGTATTGTAACTAAAGATTGGCTTCTGGAAAGGTGCTTTCAGATGTTTGAGTTTTAAAAGATTGATTTTTAATAAAATTGAAGAGGTAGGTATCTATCTTAACATCTTGTATGTTCATTAACTGATATTGAGTCAAAATACTCTTACGAATCCGGCTTAAAGGAACTGGTTTAAGTAATTGTATCAATAATGTGTATTTGTGTTAAGTTATAAAGCTGAAGAGATTGTTGTGATGTGTGCTCCAGAGCTATTTGTTTGAACTGTCTTTTCGCGTCTTTGAAAAAGTGAAATCGTGAACTCATTGACCATAAATTGATGTTAGCTATCTTCTTCTTCATACGTCCCAAATGATGAAGTGCCATATATTTTTCTTAAATATCATTTCGCACTTTTTGAATTTACGTGACACAAATCCAAGTGTTCAGAAAATGGGTTCGTTTACAAAACGATTTAATCAACATGATCGTAGTGTGGTGAAGCTATAAAAGTACCCTCTGTTTTATAAACCGCACTTGTTCAAGTTTTCCTTCTTATTTTAAGAAATTTTGATATGCAATTTATGAATTATTACAAGTTCTCGAATTTCAAATTGTGTCACTTTAGTTCTAAAGGTGTGATAATTTTATTTACAAATAAATTTCCTAAAATAACGTATTTCCGAATATTGCTTCAGATTAAATCTTGTGTATTTGTATTTCATGTAACTTGTATGACTTGTAACCTGTAATCGGTTGTAGATTTATCGCTCGTTATGGTCCAAGAAATCGTAGCTCTGGCAAGAGGCCAGTGTCTGACTTTAAACCACAAGAGCAAGCGATTTTGATTTTGTCGTGTTGTAGTGTCACGGGATAGTAGTTGTGCAACCTTGTTGCAGGCCTTACGAGCGTTTTGAAAATATTCGACACGGCCACTCACCCTGACCCTCTTTACCAATTCTCTCTTCACCCTCTTCCGATTGTGGGGAGAGCTGAGAGACTCGTGCCCAGCTGTAGGACTTAAAACAGATTGTAACCATAATTTATGTAATCCTCAGGTGTTAACAGGTCAACCAACAAATTTGTTGTGGATCTTAGGTAGGACTCCAAGCCTATCTAGGCTTGATTATAGATTCCATTGGCGGCAGTGGCCTGCCGACCTCAGGTGGACTGCATATTTGCATGCTGCTTATATTTTAATAAAATATTTCCGCTCCAACTCATACTTTGCACCAAACATGAGCCACCGCGAACTTGTAACTTAATATAATACCCTTTGCGGCGAAATGTAGTTCCGGTGCGACTAACTATTTACTGTTTTCCATTATCAGTTACTAGTTTAAGTCCGCAGCTATGTCCGCGATTGTAAGGAACAGTATTTCGTTTATATTTACGTTACGTTTTCGCGATATCATTATACATTGCGATTTATTTACTGAGCAACCTTAAGCAACAAACTGGTGATCCGACTGGACATCAATGCAGCTGATGGGATGTAGAAGGGTTCTGTGATACGAATTGGTAAATTATTTCACTGTCGTATCGTTGCCGTATTACTTGTCACATCATACTGGTCTCCATACCGTCTTGTCACGCGGTGAGTTCAAGTTCGATTCTCGGTCAAGAATGTATAAAAATAATTAATCAATTTTTTTGTTGTATCTCTATGTGTTCAGAGCACCCGTAAAACACCCTAATATGAGTCCTGTACTTTTGTTTGTCATTATTTTGTTAAATAGTATCAACGTACAAACAAACATTTATTAGATGTGTTGTAGTTATTTATCACAATATTCAGACGGAAGTCGGTTGGCGACAATTTGCAGCTTGTACGAGTATAATATTGGGATAATAGTTACTAAACTACGTTAGGGTCATATCGCATGATTTCCGCTTTAGATTTACATAAAAGATTTGTTAGTGCGATATTGTGAGAAGTTGTATTGAATATTATTATAACCGTGTGCTGCCGGCCTAAGGCATTTTAAAAATATTTTTCTCAGTAATAGTATTTCGATCCGGTAGTAGATTAAGAATAAGATTAAATAAAATGAAATATAATTACTTACACGTTTAGCAATTATTATAAACTAATTAAGACTTGTTTATTATTGGTGAAGGTAAGATCATGAAGAAACCTATATGCCTCAGAGGAGTGGTAAAAAATCCTTGTTTGGCCAGTGTTGTGAACTGTGACCTAAACCCTTCTCACTTTGTGAACCCTGTGCCCAGCGGTGGGACTGAAATGCATGATTATTATGATGCGTGTAGCTTAGTGATTTGCATAGCCATTTTTAAAGTTTAGCAATGGAGATCGGAGTTGGATGGGTGACTGCTAGTGGCTTAATTTCATTTGCTTTCGTGCTTTGGATCTTGTTGATCTGTATTCGTTTATAATCATTGGATGGAAGACGTTAATCTTTTTGGTCGCATGCATGATTTGACCTTCGACAAAGTAGGCCACTAACCTGTACTCATAACCCGTAGGTACATAGATCTGCATTGGAGCAGCGTGGTATATGAAGCTTCTCTCAGTCCTAGAATTGATCCTGAGCAGTTAATTAAAAAAAGGCCGCAGCCAATATGTAACGTGGATATATGTTTGGCACCTTTAGTATTAAAGTAACAGAATTAATAATTATAAGAAATTGAGTTTGTTTATAAAACCATTTAAGTCAATGTGATCCTGGAAATGTAGCGAACTAATATCATTTCATTTTTATCAATCATACTAATATCTATAACGTTGTTTTGTGTAGTTTAAAAACTAAACAATTTTTCAAATATCATATTCTGCCACTTAAATTTTTAAGGCGATTTGTTAAGAAAGAGCACAGAATTCAAAATGATAGAACATCCGAAAAACAATGAACCATCTAAGTTTGGTTCAAGGGTACAATCCGAAACCGTTTCAAATATTTAACACTACTACACACCTCACTCACTTGTTTGACTATAAATAGATAACTAGTAAGACGTGCTAGTTTATTTTGAAGAATAAACTAACGAATAAATGGAATATTAAGTTAAAAATCCAAACGATTTTATAAGTAGAACTTCGCAACTTGTTTCGTTATCGAACAGACTTACCAACTGTATATATTCATTTACTTATATATTCTATGAAAACTGTTTATTGCTATCTTCAATATAAATCATTGAACTCAAATAAAAAGAAAGAGAGAATAGGAAGTAAAACAAATGTTTAAACACACACTGTGGCCAGATCGTAGAATTGAACCCGTAGCCGTAGCCGCATACGGAGACTAAAAAAAGGATTAATAGTTCACTCTTCTCGTATTAATACAAAAAGGTAATAGCTGTTTAGATATTTTCAAAGTTCGCTTAACTAGTTTCTCGTTCACACGCTGATGGTAAGACAAGTGTTAAATCTAGACCTTGACTGTGAGCCAAAAAGTCTCAGAAACTGTTTTTTAAATTGTTTTCGTTTTTGAGTTTTTCTAGACAGAATACTACTTTAAAGTTTACCTAACAGTCGCAATACGTTAAGTTATGAGTGTGGTTTAATACCGAAGCGTTTGTTAACTTAAACCAAAAGTTTACGCTAAGAGCAATAGCCTAGTTGTATACGTTTTGAATTTGATTTTGGCATTTCGGGTTTTGTACCCAAACGGGGCCCTACACAGCCTAGCGATTGTGATATGCTGTATCTTATAAATTGTTATAGGTGGGCATTTGTAATTTCCACAGTGTGTACTACTATGGTGCTTATTACAACAATAAACTATCGATGATTGTTCGGTGTGATCCTTGCCACACATTTCCAAATAGGACACAGAAGCACTTAGTACTGCATTATTAGGAAATAACTGTGATGTGATGGTACGAGTAACTCCAGTCAAAGTATGAAGAGTCCTACGGACTTCAAATGAGTTTTTAATGCATGTCTTACGTAGTAATAGAGTATCTTTAAACGCTCTGACCATTTTACATTGTAAAAAACACATTTATTTTTAAAAACTTCCTTAATGACATTACTTATAAAGTTTATTTCAGGATGATAAATTTTAATAACATATCCTCAAGTGGTTCAGTAACTAGTTTAGTTGAGTTTAGCGCAAGCAGGGTGAAGCTAAGGATGTGGTCACATTAGGTGAAATGGTACCGCTGGCATGCCGACTGTGAAGAATTTAAAGTAATCAGGTTTTGCTGTGGCACTTAAAATGCACTGATTTTATGCCAATTTAACATTTGCCTGGATCGTAGTTACGGCAAAACTGAATCTATGTCTACTGGTTATTTGTTCAGTCATTTGTTAAAAATCGATGATTAGAATTCGATGTTCGTAAAAATAGAGTACAATGAATTTTATGGCTACAGTTGATGAAGGTACTCAAGTCTTCGCTACTACGATAAATCAGCTATTATGCAACTATAACGCTAAATACATTTAAAATAATTGAATACAACTTGAATTAAATTCTTAATTCATTTTTGAAGAACTATCCGTAATACATACGTACAAAAAGAACACCGTAAGGAACTTGCTTCGTATACAATATATATTTGATTTGATTAGACGATATCCATGGAAAGAGGAAATGCTCCTACCAGGCTGGTATTATAGGTGTATTCCAATTATTACGTGAGTGAATCTAGTGGATATATGTGATTCATTAGTATCCTTTGATCACCTAAAATAATTGACAGAATACTAACAGTGCTAAATGCAGCCTTTGTGACGTCAT
>DWJS01000454.1:0-11342 GCA_018248975.1 Codatractus imalena | reverse complement strand
CATTTTAGTATGCGCCATGGTTCAAGGTTCATGGTTTCAAGAATTTTTATACAACATATTATAATAAATAAATAAATAAATAAGAAATAAATGTTGGTATATATCAGTTTGTAAATAAGTAAAGTAATAAATAATGAATACCTCTAAAAATGCTATTTATTCCATTTTTCATTTGATAATAACTAACATTTTCATTACAAAATTTAAATTAACCACGAACAAGAATCGATCCAAATGGGCAGAAGGGCGAAATTAATAAAAATAAAATCTTTAAAAACATCTGCTTAGTCTATTTATAAGCCAAAACTGATATCGTACCTACGACAGTTATTGAAAACTTAACTCAGAATGTGATATGAATCTGACCTCATGCTGCTGAACGTCAGGATGAATACAAATTAATTGGCAGTTCAACGATGAATATAATCGCCGCGAGCAAATATTTATTCATGGCTGAAAGTACTCTATAATGGTTTCAAAGATGTCTGAAGTCTAATCTGCACTTTGTCACGCCGTTGGACTACACTCTGTGTCAATCTGAGAGAAGCCCGGAACTAAGTAATCTTAAGTAGAGAAGGCTATCTTTTTAGGGGGAAATCTTCAAAAAGATACCCGACCCTTAAAGATCGGGTTAATTGAGATTTTTAGTCACTAAAATCCACGGTGGCCTCACTACGCAATTAGGGAAGCTTCGGGATCTCCATAGGAATGCACCTAGGCTTCCCCTGCATTATGCTCTTTGGCTCGTCTCGGGAAAAGTTGATTCAAAATCTATTTGAAAACGACAAAATTGCGACCACCACAAATTGTCGCCTTCTCGAAATTGCAAGAAGAGCCCCACTCTGATCTTTGCGACTTCATGGCCTCTTACATCTGGGGCGGACGGATCAGAGCAGGAAATTCCCCCGCCCCGATTTCTTCGTAACCAAGCGCGATCTGCCCTCCCGATTTCGCTCGGTAGTCTCCTTCTTAACCATGACTGTTTCACAGATGGAGACTACCGCCTTCCACCCTTCTTTATCCGCCAGCATAGCCGGCACTACTTCTGGTGGAGTAAGGTCTCTCCTGATCCGGTTGATCAGAATGCGCCGCTCATGATCCCACGCGGGGAACTCTTCGAGCGTATACTGTGCGTCTTCCTGCTCCCCTCCACAATGGTGGCATCGTGCTGTTGCCTCGCGCCCGATCCGGCACAAATACTCACTGAAACAACCGTGTCCAGTGAGTACTTGTGTCAGTCTGAAGGTGACATTCCCTTCTTGTCTCCTCATCCAGGCTTCAAAGTTCGGCAGGATCGCCCCAACAGTACGTCGATTTCCGTGTCCCTCCTCTTCTAGGCGCACACGCCACTCGACTAACGCTTGTTGGTGCGCCTGCTGTCTTAGCACTTCGAGATCCTTATCTGACAGTCTTCCACCTTGTCGGCGGAAGGCGCGAACTCGGATAAAAACCCTCGCGTCCATCTCTGCCAAAATATCCAGGGGTGGAAAACGAGCCAAGGTAGTAGCCGCCTCAAAGGATATCGTGCGATATCCTCTCGCAACCCTAATGGCCATCCGACGCTGCAGGCTATTTATCTTAGATCTGCAGCGTCGGACGTTCGATAATCTCTGAGCCCAAACTGGTGCACCATAAAGAGCAATCGATCGCACGACTCCCGCGTAGAGGCGGCGTACTCCCTCTTGAGGTCCCCCAAGATTAGGCAACAAACCGTGCATAGCGCCTGCCACCTTTTGTATCCGAGGGACCAACTGCTCGAAGTGCTCTTCGAAGCCCCAGCGACTGTCTAAAGTGAGTCCTAGGTATTTCAAATACCGGCCCACTAAGACGTCAGCGTCACCCACGCAAATCGACAAAATGGGTGGGTTCTTGCGCCTAGGAAGTTTGTGGAACCATATTGCCTCAGTTTTATGAGGCGCCACCTTGAGACCCAACCCACTAATTTTTGCCACGACACATGCCACGCCATATTCTGCAAGCCTTGCTGTCCTCTCAAAAGTGTCCCCTTCGGCTAGCACTAAGGTATCGTCTGCATAGCAGACCACATTGACACCCAAAGGGACGCTGGCACGTAGGACCGCATCGTATGTTAGGTTCCATAAAAGCGGCCCTAATACGGAACCTTGTGGAACACCGCAGCTCACGTCACGTTCATGTATTATTCCATCCCGACCCATATATTGAATCGTCCTGTCACTTAGGTATGCCCCGATTATGTCCCGGAGGTACGTGGGTACCTTATGAAACATCAAGGCCTCTTTAATAGCCTCCCAGGGCAAGGAGTTAAAGGCGTTGACAATGTCTAAGCTCACTGCCAACGCCACTCTACCTCCCTGAACTGCCTGTTCCGACAGAGACTTTACACGTAGGATCGCGTCAATTGTCGACCGTCCCTGTCGGAAGCCGAATTGATTGTCAGACAAATCGGGGCCCATATGTGACAGGTGATCGTTAAGTCGGGTGGCAATAACCCGCTCAAATAGCTTGCCAACTTCGTCCAGCAAACATATAGGTCGGTATGCAGAGGGCGAATCTGCGGCCCTTCCTTCCTTCTTTAAGAGGACTAATTTTGCTTTCTTCCAGTCGGAGGGAAAGACGCGATACCGAAGGCAATTGTTAAACAAGTGCCTCAGATTGTCTCCCAATGTAGACACAGCTAGCACCCAAATCCGACCTGGGATCCCATCCGGTCCAGGGGCAGTATTTCGGGCTCCGAGACGCCTTACGGCTCTTTTCAACTCCTCCTCGGACACCGCCAACTCAACAGACCAAACAGGGTAGTCTGAAGGTGACATCGAGGATGAGAAACTGCACGAAGTTCGCGGGAAGAGACCTTCGACCACTCTTTCTACCACGTTGGGGTCCAGAGTCTCTGTTAGAGGAGGGACCCAGGGTCTGAGTTTACCCAACACCATTTTATAGGGCCGCCCCCATGGATCCCTGTCGAGTCCCTCAAGGAGCTCCCTCCAACAACGCATCTTGGCGTCCGCAATCGCAAGCTGAAGCGCTATTGTGGCATCCCGGTAACTCCTATAGGTTCTGGCAATAACTCCGGCTGAGGCTCGACGACTTCTTCGGGCTCTCGTATACTGGCGCCTGGACTTTAGACATATATTGCGTAATTGTGCAATGTCCTCCGACCACCAGTACACGGCACTTTTATTAGGTAATCCTACTCGGGGCATTGAGGCATTGCATATAGATGACATAGTGCCCCGGAACCAGGCTGCCTGCCTTTCCGGATCAGGGAATAATATGTTGTCCGACCAGGCCACGACATTAGCAGCGGCAACAAACAAATCATGGTTGAGTCGCTTAAGGGACCAACGTTTCGTTGGGCGACGGATTCTTTCAATGGATTGAGTACGAGGTTTCCACGCCACAGCAAAAAAGATATGGCGGTGATCAGATAGTGTGACCACTTCTTCTGCAACTCTCCATCTAGAAACCATGCGCGACGCAGCAGGAGTCGCCCATGTGAGATCCACTACTGACTCCCCCTGCCAACGAACGCATGTGCTTACCGATCCTTGATTAAGTAACCGGAGATCCAGCCCCGCTGCCCATGACTGGATAGTTTCACCCCTGCGATCATTTCGGGTATCTCCCCAGATCCGTGAGTGAGCGTTGAAGTCACCCAGGATGATCATTGGTCGGGGTAGGCATCTGCGGATGCAAGATGCCAGTGTGTCCAAGTATGCCTCGTAAGCGGCGTGGCCGCAGTTAGGAGAAACGTAACATCCTATCACTGCCAGAAAGCCCCACTCCACAGCAACGTACCCCTGTCCTTTTTCCAAAAGGGAGCATAGTGGATCACCCTCGCCTCCACCCCAATATATGGCAACGGAGCCCTTATCATCTCCAAACCAGCGAGGATGGCTCGGGACGGTGTAGGGTTCCGCCAGTACTGCCAAGGCAACTGACCATTCCACCAGAGATTGTAGTAGCAGGGCTGGCGCCCCACGACAATGGTTCAGGTTGCCTTGGAGGACCCAAAATCCTGAGAATCTTGGATTTCCATGTCCTCTAAAACCGGCTGGGCGGCCGGAAGTGCTGTAACAGCCGCCTCTGATCGGTTACGTGGAGCTTTATCTCCACGAGTGATCTTTTGTTTTGGGGGATTACATTTTCCGGACCCCAATCTGTGATCTGGCGGTAGGCCAAGATCCGCGCACACTGGGCATTTTGGTACCAGTGCTGTACATTCGCGAGCTTTGTGACCCGATTCGCCGCAGGTATAACAAAGTGAGCTCCTGTCTACGGTACTCTTGCATTGCTGCCGGACATGACCCATTACCAAGCACCGATAGCATTGCAGTTTTCTTGCCGCCAGCACTTGTACTCTTGCCCTAATCCAGCCAACACGAATATGCTGCTCACTTACGAGCTTTCGTATTGCAGCAATTGGGCATCGGACCCATACTGTTCCTAGCTTGGAAGGATTTAGACGGATTTCTCCTACCTTTACAGCCTCCAAGGAACATCCTCCAACGTTTGCTACAGCCTCCGCTATTTCTGTTTGGGTAATAGACTCATCCAGGTCCATTATCCTTATCTCTCCAGTTTTTACGGGACGTGAGACTTTCGCTCCCAAGTCCGACAAAGCCTCACGAAGACGTTCTGCTAAGGCATCTGCCTTCTGGGCACTATCACTTCCCGAAATCTCTAGTAAGAGACCTCCCGTTACGGCTCTTTTAGGTCGGACATCCGCTATTCCACAATCCGCTAAACTCACGCGTTGCTTAGCCGCTGTCATAATTGCGCTGTAAGTTGTCTCTGAGTTTTCAGGCACGGTAATCGTGACCGCCGCGGTTTTGGGAACACGGGGTGTCTTTGGTGCGGTTTTCTTTCTACCCTGAGTACTTCGAGGAACAGTCGTCACAGGAGCCACCGCTTGTGTTTTGGCAGGCGGAGTGACTTTCTGTCTCGGAGCCTTTGCCTTACGCCGAACAACCGTAGTCCACGAAGAGGCCTCAGGCAGCTCCGGATCAGTTACATGTGGCTGTAATGATGGTACATTCTTAGCCACCACTTTCGTTCCTGATTGAGAGACCTGACGCGACTGACTAAGTGCTTCCGCCCTATTTTTCCTCAGTTGTGGCCTTATGGCTCTGTCTGGGAAGATTTCTGCTCGGAAATCAGCCAATTTGCGATCCATTATTGCGGAAAGTTCCTGCACCAACAGTTCGCTGTCCACCCTTTTGTGATACCCCTGTCCTCTGTTTTCCCCTTCGGCCATGGTAGGATTTCTCTGCCGAAGGTTAATCACTTCCTGCATTAACCCCTCCACTTTAGATTCCAAGGCGGCAACCTGAGAACGCAATTGGCTGTTCTCCTTTTGCAACCTTGTGATATCGGAGGTTGCGGATCTTTGAGCGAGTTCCGTGGTCGCCGCTTGCACCGTACGTGCGGCTTCGTAGAGGCTGTTTACAAATGTTCCCTTTAAATTACGGGAACTATCCGCTACCTTCTCTATCGTCGACATACACTCCAAGATTTGAGCATTGATATCGACGGACGACTTTTTTCTCAATACTTCTTGGATATCCTCTACCTTGGGCAGATTTACTTTAGCCCTTGTAGCTGGCGGAGCCATTACCGGGTCCTGTATAGCGGCTCCATCTAAAGCTGGTTTCTTTGCTTTCCCTCCAAGCGCCACCTTTGTCCTTGGTAAACGCCTTTTCCGTGACTGCGGGGCTTCTGAAGCCGTCGACGCTGTAGAAAGGAGAGAACAGTCAGACAGATCGGTGTCACTCTCTATCCTCAAAGGTTGCACAGGACCTTGCCCCACGTCAGCAGAGGTAACGAGCCCGTCTTCCTCTTGCCGTACGTTTTTATCTTTTATGTTTTTGTTTGATAATGTTGAGTTTGAATCCATTTCGATTCCCACGAGTATGGGGGAAATAAAAAGTCCATCCGAGTAGTGCCCCCTGTGCCCGGATAAGCCTATGTATAAACCGTCACGGTGACGGCCGGTGCCGTGGCGGGAGTCGCACTAGGAACTGACCTTCCTGTCAGCCATGCATCACCTCACGGTGCGCTGCCGCTTGGGATTAGGGTAATTTTTTATAGAGGTTTTCTTCCTCGCAGTCCGGCCAGTTAAGGCAAGACCCTCGGTCCCGCTCGAGGCCGCGAGACATGACCACGACACCTCATGTGATTGGGATTACGAGATAGACGATGGCTAGGTAATATACCGAAGCCTACCCGGTGGCAGGGTAAGTGCTCACCGAGCCCGTCACTGTTCCTCCGCCGAGCCCTCTGCTGGTCAGAGGGACACGCGGAGTAACGACCCCCCCCTGTACCAGGTATTCGCCACCGATCAATAATCCATCGACGTGTCAACAAGCTACTGATTGATGCCCAGGGTGCACCACGAGGAGGTTACCTGGCTAGCACCCCCTTTATATTTTAACCTAGTGCCATTGTTACTGACGTTGCGATAATAGTTCAATGCGAATAATTGTGTACAATTTGTTAATTTCTGTAATAACTACTGGTTGTTGGCTTCATGACTAAGTTTTGTGACACATATTTAATGATTTATTATTTGTTAGTAAGTGAACTCCATGGCCAAGATTTTAAGACTGATTATTACCTAGTGTGTTTAATTATGTATAATTGTTGATTAGTGATTGTTCTATAAGTAAAAAAATATATCCATGACCAAGGTTGGATATTTTAAGTTGAGTAAGAAAAGTAATATTTATGTACAATTTTAATTTAAAATCAAAATCATCTAGTAGCATCAGCAAGGTTGACATAAGAGAGTAACTTTTGCTTAGCTTAACTTGGCCTACGCCTCCGCCGATATTTCTAAATATCGAATTTACAATCGGTACATTACGTGCGACTTAGAAGTCAAACAGACTTCTCGAACTCTATATGGAAGAGGCAAAAAAGGATGGTCAGTTGCGCTGATGTTGTCAAGTCATGACAGTGATGTCATATCTTTAAAGAACAGTCCTGTGGCTGTTGTTGCAGTGCTGTGGTTTACCCCTATTTTATTTTCAATGTTTTTTTTTATGTACTATGTACGTAAATACAAAGAGTGGAAAAGATACAAGATTAAATAAAACATCCCAGATTATAGAAGTAACTTATTGCATAATATAACAACAACAAAAAAAAATTGCCGTATGTTACAAAAATATCGAGTCAAGACTCGACAACACTATTTTTTTCGTAGGTATTTTTGTTCATTTTGTGCTCTGGCGTACAGGGCAATGCGTTTATGGCGTGGCGGTCGAAAGGTTAAAAACTATCATATACCACCTAGCGTAATTATGATTATAGTAAATAATAGTAATACAATAATAGGTAAATATTTTTTTTATCTAAAACACAAAAACAACAAAGTTATTGATTAACGTTTTCAAAAAAGAGGGTAGATTAAGAAACTAATGAAATAACGAACTTGTTATTACTACTAATGATGCGCTCAACAACTAGCGGATAGTAATTAAGTCTGCGCAGAAAGCGCCGAGGGGTTCATCTCCGTAGCTATAGACGGCTGCTATCGCCGTGGCAAACATAACAGCGGACTTCCACATATTTTATCAATTCTGCTTTATTATTTACGACTCCATTTATTGTTTCTTTACCCACATGCATTTAAATTGTTTCTTAAATCATTAACGTTTATTCATTAAATAAATTTGTCTCCATTTTTAAATGCAACTTTTTAATTTCTTGTATGTGACGAAAGCAGTTTTTTGTTTTTTGTTTTACGTGGGGAAACCCTCATGGGTTCCTCTGAGAGGATATGCCGAACTCTTACCGGCTAAAACTCCACGGTGTTTCGTATCGACGCTATTGTCGGGACTGCGGATACGCTTTTCGCTCTCTACCGCGGTCCCGACGGCGTATGTTCGGCCGAGGCCAAGCCCTCCTCGGTGCGGGGGAGCTGAAGATGGTAAGCTCACCCCGACATCTCTGAGGTGCGCGCGGATACATCGCGCGCGCCACTTCGAGGCTTGTTGGTGTGGCGCAGGACACCCCCGTGTCCTACGCTGAAGCCTCCGTTATGGGGGCGCGGAGAACGGCGTGTGTGCCTCTTCCCCTTCCCTCTCGCTCTACACCTCGAGCAAGAGGTCACCCCCATAACGACGACGATGAGAGACAGGGCGCTGGCCGCCCAACTGGGCACACTCCACCTGAGTTCGCCGCGCCGCGTCCAACCCGCCGCCCCGCGACTCCCAGTCGCCGGCCCTCTCGCAGCTCCCTCCGAAAACGGAAGGATGCGCGGAGGCCCACCTCCTCTGGGCCGCTCTTAGTCTGACCCCTCACCCCAGGCCTTCCGGCATGAGTGACTCTACTGTATAGCTCTGGGGATCACTGGGGCACGCAAGCTCCCCCACCACGACAAGGTGGCAGCCCATCGGGGGAGTTAGGCGGGTAGTACCCTTACATCATCAGGATCAAAGAGTTGGGATCCAGAATGTAATGGAGATGTTAAGCCTATGAATGCTTCCTATATATAAACTTTACTTTACTACATATAAACTTTGTTTACTATATATAAACTTTATTTCGTATTTCTGCCCCCGATAAATAAAAAGTGCAACATTTTTTTTTCTAAAATCGAGTTACACTCAAATACAAAACAAAAATTTTAACAGAACATTCTTTAAAGAAAGTTTTCAATTTGATTGTATTTTTTTAAATTTTTGTTACCTTATAAAATCGTCGTTTCATCCACTATGTTTACAAAATATTTTGTAAACATAGTGGATGAAACATCCACTATGTATATAGGAAGAAGTCGCGGCTATCAGTAAGTGGTAAACATAATTAAATCTGTAGTGTTAAATATACGGTGATGTGGCCTTCATGTGCGCCTCTTGGATGATTATTTTTAAGAATTGCGTTAAAGCGGGCTTACGAGTACTTATCATTTATATATTCAAACTTATGTAGTACTCTTTCGTGGATCGTCTTGTGTACATTGTATGCCAACCTCAGAGGCAGCAGACATTTTGATAGACTCCAGATGCCTGTTCTCCTTGTAGTGATATTCTGAATTTTCTTTCTTCTCCCCTCTCCCCCTCTCCCCCTTCGCGAGCACCTTGTGGATTAATTTCAAGGTCCTTGCTACAGTTTTTCGGTGTGTTTTTCGCCTTATGTAAATGAATGCTTTAGTGCAGGGTTTCTCAAACTTATTGTGACACGTACCCCTATCAGACTTACTGATACTGATACTGACTATGACAGGCATGTTATTAAAATATAATACAGAAAAGCAATCGATACACATGGTTAGTATTAGATATGAGACAAATAAAATATTTTATTTAAAAAGAAATTCAAAACAACTGTAGTAGATGCCTTGGTGTATTTTATTAAAATATTAAAAAAACAACAGGAGTAGGTACTAAAATAATTAATTCGGTTAACGTCCCTTGTCACAGTGGACGTTTTGGTCCACATGTCTTGATGCCAACTGCCTGGTATGTTAATGTGATGGCGGGCTTGATTTTTGTCACAAATGGAGTCGATTTGCCATTGCGAAAATTTTATTTCGTATCCCCTATGACGCAATGGCGTACCCCTAGCATACCCCACTTTGGGAAACCCTGTTTTATAGTCATAAATACGTGTATTATATTTACAATTCAATTCATTTATATTTTATCATCGTTGTGAACGTTCATAATGCAATCGATACCGAAAGATGGATTTTTGGAATTTCGGCCTGATACCTTAATGAGCGTCAGGAAGGATTACAACCTAGACAAACCTGGAATGATGGAAGATGCGATTAGGATCCTGAGGGAATGGGTCGAAAAACAGCAACACTTCAGAAAGAAGGATTTTTGTGAGTATAAATTTGGAAATATGTCATTGAAATTATGGTATAAGAATTTTTAACAATTCCTACCATTAGATACCCGCGTTTTTTCTGACATCAGAAAAGAAGGAGGTTCTATGATTGTCTGAATGTGTTTTTTATTTATGTCCTTCGATATACCGATTTTTGTATGATAAAGTATGCTCTAGGAATAGTCCCATGATTAGTACTACGATAACCACGTTAAAAACAGCCGACTTCATTCACCCACATACCTATGTAGGTACCTAATCTTGAATTGTCATAAATCTAGCATTATTCCAATAACTATACATTTACTATTCGATTTTGAGATGTTCCGTTCTGAATTTTCGCAACCCAAGATACTACAGCGATGACATTAAAATAACCCTCTTTGGATAAATCCCTTTTCTAATAAAACAATTTTAAAAATCGGTTGACAGGTGACGGAGTTATAAGGTAACAAACATTGTAGTCGAAATCGATTAAATATGAATTATTAAGGATTAATCCAAAACTATTCGTCAGATATTTAAATGGAACCCCATGATAAACGCCATGTTTCAAGTAAAAAAATCATCAAAATTGATTTTATTGGTTCAACCAATAAAAGGTTCTGAGGTAAACGCACAGTCGCCTTTGAAGTATTTTTTTGAAGTCAGTTAAAAATATGAAAATTAATTCAATTAAACTTTTGAGAAAATAAAATCGCTTAACACAATATGTAGGTGTTGCAAGGTGTAAGACGTTGTAGATACTTTAAACTTCTCTAGCGTGGTTATCATATATAAATTGTGTCGATTCATCTGAACTGTAATTTGTGACGGTTCTTTCAGCCGATTTCTACTTGGAAACAACCCTTATGGGCTGCAAAGGCTCCATAGAACGTGCCAAGACCCAATTGGACAGAATGTGTACGTTTAGGACACTTCTACCACATTTCTTCGGACCGTTCAATGTTAAAACTGATTTCGGGATTATGTTTGATACAATGTAAGTATTTTCAAAATGTCTTGATGCACCTTAACACTCAACCCGGATAAGTGGTAAGAGAAGATTTTCCCCACAAGTCTTTATTTTGTAGATAATGAATGCTAACTTTACGTGTTATTGTAAATGATTTTAAACGATTCTTGTAATGTACGATGTAAATGATTTTTAATTTTACGTGAAGTAAGAGCAACTCCATCCAGGTTAATCACAATGCAACAAATAAAAAAAATCACTAGGTTAGTACATAATTATGATTCTTCACCTAAAACTATTTGAAATACTGAAATATAATTGTTGTATCACGTCATGTTTAGTTTTTTTTTTTTTTTTCGAATTGTGTAGTTGCTTTTGGCCATAGTGGCCTTGACAGCTTTACCGGGTATCATGTTTAGTAGTGATACGCATTTATTGATTTTACTTAAAATTCTATGAAGTAGTGACATAAATTCTATATACAAAAACAATTTTTCTTTGGATCCTTTTCTTCTTCTATGTAGTTATGACAGTATCCCTCTGGAAATTTGTTTTTTTCACTTTT
>DWJS01000453.1:0-11347 GCA_018248975.1 Codatractus imalena | reverse complement strand
CTTCCGGCATGAGTGACTCTACCGTATAGCCCTGGGGATCACTGGGGCACGCAAGCTCCCCCACCACGACAAGGTGGGAGCCCATCGGGGGAGACAACTATTTTAGTTCGCGCAAGTGGTAGTAGGAGTTGTTTAATTTAATTTAAAAAGTTTTTTTGTGCTGTTTTGATTTTATTTAAAATATATTTTCACGTTGTACATTGTATAATAGATAATGCTATGTAAATGTTGCGTTCACATTATTTTCACGTAATCTATGTATGCAAAGCGAGCTATATGACAATACTGCGGAGCTTTTTATGCGCGTCACGCGACGGAAGTGCGGCGAGGTGCGCCCGCGCACCGCCGGATCCATCATGGCGGCGAAAGTACTTCCGGCCGCTTCAAGTTCTCAATGAAGCTCCCTGTCGCTAGTAGTGTTAGTGTACAATATCTAATTGATTCCGTTTCAGAGCTTTCTTGGTTGTCAATGAGTTTAGTCAAGTGGATACGTAGGACCGGTGTTGAGATGAATAAGTGATCGCATATGATGTCTGATAATTTGTTGCGTATTTAATAAAATTATTTGGACAAAACATCAAGTTAAATATGAAACAATTTATTTACATAAACTTTTACACATTTCAAATATTTAAACACAAAAATGTAGAGTCAGAGTAAAACACTATAATTTTTGTTTGTATTTCAAAGTAAAATTATATTAAGTAAAATGAACATAACAATAATTGAATTCTTGCAATTAATTTCCATTTAAGTTTGATCCTTCTAGAGATAAGAAAAATACTTGCACCTTACCGACGGTAAAGTACAAGTAATGTTCATACTTAATGCTTATTAAATTAGACATAAAAACAACAAACCTGCGGGCAATATGTATGAAGGGTCTGGGCAGATATTATCCACCGTGGGGTCGAAAGCGAGCCTGTTCTGCTCATATTGCAACTTGTTCGCTGCGGCATTCACTGACTGTTCGTATGTTAATCTAGCCGCACTGAGCGGTTGCTCATAACTTAGTCTATTATCTGTCTGTTCGTTCGATTCCTCGTACGGTTTCACTTTAACACTGTAGTCTGTATAGTTCAGTTTGGTGAGTGTGGACATGGGGAGGTGCAGATGCGCCGCGCTCGGAGGCCCGGCGGCTTCGCGCGGCTCCACTAGCAGCATGGCGGCCGCGCACCGCCGCACCAGTACCTCACCTAATCAGCACCGCATTTCACTCGCGCACTCCTAAAGCTACTTTAATTATTCTCAAAACTTCTTAAACTACGCCGTAATTTATTCTCAATAAAGTCATTTATTTTTAAATAAAAACCGAAAGTTATTTATTACCGAATAAATAAACGAATTTATTATCACTATATTTAAATTAATAATTAAGATAACACGATACGATCTCGAAGTTATGTTCGCTAACTACAGCACGTAACACCAAACTGTAGCACCGTACCGCTCCACGCCTAATCGCAGACTGAGCTTTCGTACACTTTCGGCCGCGGGCGGATTGAAGAGGGCGGCCGCGGAAAATGCGATTCGAGCCGAGTTCTCCCGACGGTAACCGAGTGTAGTCGAAGACAACCGGCCGCTCGTGAGCGCCAGAAACAGCGAGCGACCTGTCATGCCACCTGCTACGGCGACCAACTGTTGCGCGACCGTTGATTTTTTGCTAACCGCCTCAGTATCATGAAAATTAGCAAAAGCGTCTTAAAACCATTAGTTAACGACAAAAGTAAACATCGTTATAAATGAAATAATGAGTGTTATACGTAAACACCACATGAGCTCAAGACTTACTAGTTAATAATAAACAAGGCATCTACTTTATATGCCGTTTTCCTCTTTCTTATCATTCAAGGAAATATTGTTGCTGGCAAATTTGTGTATTTACATTCAATTGAAACGGTTGATGTTAATGTATTTATGTGTTATATAGTTACCGTTAGCCTAAAATAGGGTGATTTAAAAAACAGGTCAGGAATCTTTTGTAAATTACACGCTTCAGCTACTCCGTATATATGGTTATATTCTTATGTATTCATTGATAATTGACAGCTTTGTTCGAAGAAACTTAAAAATACAGACCAATTTTTGTCGGTAGGGGTTTTCCCGTCATTAGTATCTAACGTATCTAACATTAATCAGAAATTAATTTATCTATTGCCCGTCTTTTGTCCCGCCACGTGACAACTAGAGGCATATAGTTTTGAGATAACATATTTACGTCATGTAAAAAGTATCAATAATATAAAGACAAATAAACATGATAGGTAAGAAGTACAATATTTAGTTGTTTTTAGGAATAAATCGTTCATTGACGGATTTTGTGTAAAACAAGTGTTATATTGGAAACAGTTTATCCTCCTATATTTTGCATTCATATTAAGCATACCATTTCATGGTCTTGTATATTTCCATTCCATTGTACGGATCGGTCATTATACACAATAATATTGTAGTTAAGTCAGTAAAGAAAAACGCAATTTGTACTGGATTGGGCTAATTCGCATGACAGTTGCGACGTAAATCGTAATTACGTATAATGGTTATGACTTGTGACGCATGTGCGACCTTGGAACCGATTCCCATTGTTTAATAGCAACCGCGGATGGTACGGATACTACCTGAATTTTAAACCGCAGTGACCGGTATTGTTTTTACCTTCCAGATATATTTTGTTACGGTTCAAGTGCAAGCTTTGCGGTTACATGCTTCGATTTATGAATGAGAACAATAGGATCTGGTCTAAAAATATTTTAAATACCTGTGTTTTAAAAGTACCTTACCTAAGGTTCCTAACTAACATAACTAGAAAATAAATTAGAGGAAAGAAAATAACTGTTTAAATGATTGATTTTATTACGACTTTTTCATGTGTCGAATAAGTGAAAATATAAGTATTGGTGCAATATTTTAGATATGTAAGGTGTAATTGAATAATAGTATGTAATAGAATAATAATAGAAGCAGTGATAGCCTAGTGGTTAAAAATTCGACCTCTCAATCGGGAGGTCCAGGATTCAAACCTCAGGCACGCACCTCTGATTTTTCGAAATTATGTGCGTATCTGAGAGGAGACCTGTGCCCAGCAGTGGGACAAAAATGGTCGATGATAGAAGGTGTAATACAATGCGCATTTATTTCGTTTTCAAGGATGTTTGTTATAAATGGCGGGTATGGCATGGCAGATGCATAATATATCTGTTTGTATCTGCAACTATAGTAGTTTGGGGAGCGAATTCGACTCGGTAGGAGGGGTGGAAGGGCGGCGCTGCCGAAATCGGGTCAGGTTACAGGGGGAGGGTTTCAAAGGTCACAAAAGGTAGATAGAAGGGGACGGGATGGCCGGGGATAATAGGCACCTGAGCACGTGTGCTACCGGATATAGAGGGCTATTGTTTAACGGAGGAAGCGATTTCGACGCGTCGGAAGATCCGAACCGATTTTTTATAAGCTCCTCCAGCTAAATATTGGTAGGTACCTACGCCGTATTGAAGTTATATATAATAAGAATAAAATCTATAGTAAACTAAATATTAATTGATTTAATTATATTGTACTCAAACTCTTATAACTAGGTTAGACAGTAATAGTTATGTGCAATTGAAAACATTGTCCATTTAAAAGTACAATCGAGTTCACATTGGCTTATTGCGGCTTTCCTACCGCACCAATTAGTTCATAACGTAATTATAAATTAAAAATTCCACCGAAAGGAGGGCTACTAAAATCGTCAAAGTTGAATATTGATTTTAAACGTCGGACCTTTTAGCTGCTTTTGGTAAAAAGTTAGCGCCGTAATTAGGTTTGTTCGCTAAACGTTGCGCCGCAGCCCCGCAGTGCTTCGGAATCCCATTACAGTTCAAGTTTTGTGTGCAACTGGGAGACAGGCAATGGAACAACCAAGATTCAATTATTAACGAGGCAACGGGGACGCGATGGGAAATGACACGGGAAATAGCTTTTCGATATTTGAACAAATGCGCCGCGGAAATAAACACGCGGGATATTGCCAAGACAATCGACGATCTTGCGAGATTTTCTTCCGACGTGTGAGAGGAAATGGAAACGTGGCAATTGTGCTTTACAGTTTTCAATTACTTTGAAATTAATGTTTTTACATTGGAGTAATATTGTGGTTTGCACATAGATTTTTCCTCTAAGTTAGAGGTGTTACTCATTAAAACTGTAGCTGCAAATCCACGTTAGATTTGTTTATCGTTTAAAGATAAAAATGGATTAAAAATAATTAAACATATTGTGAATTAATAATGTATATTACATTACATATAAGTAAAAGGAATTGTTACGGGTAGTTACGTATTAGGCAATTGGATGCTTTTACGTATTCATACGATTGTATTTTAATAACAAGAATAATAAGTCGGCGACATAAAGAACCTATTACGTATGGCATACGCGCAATATCGATCGCAAAAAGGCATAGCAATATTGAAATACCGGCGGGCGATCGACATGCACAAAGTAAACTTCTCATCATTCCAAAGCACGTTCAAATTTAAAAATACAATTTACCGAGGAATTCCCTGCTTTGAATTACATTAAGTGTAAACAATAAAGCTCTAGTGAGCGTATCGGCCGCGACAAGCGACGGAAGTACCAGATAAACAATCTTTTTTAGATAACATGCTGAAAAACAGTCCATAAATCTGTACAGCCGCGCGGGAATACTTCATCCCGCACTGTCAGAGAGAGGATAATACGGTGTCCTAATATTAGACAATGGGTGTTTGTTGTTCCTTTAAAGAGTACAATTAGATATGTTATATTACATATCTAGCGATATACTCGATATATATCAATATATATAACATATAGCGATATATGTAAATAGCTAAAAATAAGCAAGGAGCGATAGATGTTCCCACTACGCCACTACTTTTTAATACGCTTAAATGATAAAAAATAGTTTTGTAAAATTAATAAAGGCTTTGATTCGGTATTATCAAAATAAGTACGTATATTTAACCTAAAATTTAATCACTACTCCGTTCACCGATGTCGACATTAATGTGGCATTCAAAGGACAAAACATTTTTTATAATCTTTGTAACCTTTGCACTAATTAAAAAGCCCGACCGGATGGTCGCCGGAATAGCATACGAAACGGATTGAATACTTATTTAAATTTTACGGCTTTAGTACGTTAAAAGGGCGTTAGGTTACAATTTTTGTTTCCTGTAATTTGGGCGCTACGAATTGTTATTAGTGACAGGTATACTTATATGACGTTTTTATCGACTGATACTTTTATTGTTTACGTAGAAAAGTGATTTTAATGAGTTTTTTCGAATCCTTTTGCTATTATAGGTACTTTTTTATAAAGCGCAAACGGCATTACTTCTGACAGTGATGCGTAGTCTGTTTTAAATTGGAGCGCGCTCGGGACGTCACTTCCGGTACCAATAATTTATTTCACTCGGTCTCCGTTCTGTGACGAGATGGCGCGAGATACGACATTTATCCACGTTTAAATTTGGAATGATTTCTGAGAACATTATGATTGTGACATATTATTCTTGTTTCAAAATCTTTCATGAAAGTGTATGTAAATCGAGTAAATACTATACTTAATTAATCCGTTTGAGGACTTTATTATTTTATATGAAAAATTGTAAAGATGTTAAGTTTTAAAAATATTCCATAAAATTTTCGTAATTACCTTTTCTTTTTTCTTTATTGTGACATGTATTTATTTACATAGTTATAAGGGATTGAAACTAAAAATTATCGTACAAGTCGTACGATGAGATAACGTTTTAGACATGGCGAACGAGATAAATGGAATTATTTTGTATTATTCAAAACATACAAAAACATTAACACTTGTTGCCGCGTGAAAAGAAAAAAAAACATGTTAAATCCATAAATCAACCACAACAATTATATCAGCAATAAGCTTATGGTATGAGAAGATAAAGAATTTAACAACACAGTGACCCGTGCCTTCGACATTGTATCGTATCGCAGGGCCAGCGAAGGACAGCCGCCTACGGCATCCGCCCGCCCCCGCCCTTGCGCCCTGCCCGCAGATAAGATAGTGTATTTATACATAGATTTTTATTGTTTCGAGCATTGACCGTAGGTTATTTCGCCAAATAAAAACAGAAATGATAATCGAAATAATTGTAATTGAATATTATAATATAATATCATAATTAGTGGACTTTGTACAAATAAATACGTTTTATTCATAGTTATTGGATTAGGTTACATTTATTATCAGTAATGACGACAACGATCGTTGCTAAGAATTATCTAGGTGTGGACCTACTAATTTTTTTGACATATTAAAAGTTTGTTATATTTGTGTGTTAAATGCAGGTCAGATTTAAATTGATTTATATTGAGATTGATTTGAGATATATTGAGGTTATTATTAATATCTCTTCACGCTTTTTAACAATCTCAAAATATGGGAGGTTCATGCAAGGTAGACTAAGAGGTGGATTTCAATTAAAACGCGTCATCTAATATTGGATAATGAACGTTCGGCAAATATTTGTTCTCGTAGGGGATTCTTACACTGAGCATGGAGTGGCGCAAATAACGCAATTAATTGAATTCGGCACGTCAAAGGTGCCGCCGCGGGGCTTTGTCGGCGCCCTGAGCCGCCTTGTAACGCGACACTCTTATTGATCATCTTGCGAATGCACGCAGAATCACTGAAATACAGAACTCTTTATCCTCTACTCAGTTAACCATAAAATCGGAGATATTCCCACGTTAGGCGCTATACTTTAAAAGTCTTTGAAACGGAGCAATACGAACTGATTTTATTACAGAATAAAAAGGTGTCACCTGTACCACCTATTTACAATGTTTTATAAGATTTATTCCATTATTTAGTTATTGCACAACTGGCACAATACCTTTTCTATTTCTATTGTTCTATTAAGGGTTAATTCAGATGCCTTTAGCCGACAGTGATAATTTAACATTACGTAAACAGTATATTCGTTGCTACTTCCATTAAAAACTAGCTTCAAATCGTAATTTGCTTCTTCGCGTCTACGTCGATAAAGAATTCGTACGTTTACTAAGACTGGGGAGGGTTGTGTTGAGAACATTAATTAATACATAAAGTGTTACTAAAATCTTTCTAGTAGTTATCAAGTGTTTTTGCTAGACATACGAACACATGGAATACTGTAATTATGGTGGCGAGATACGGTATTAAGACAAAGAAGGTACTACTTAGATTCAAACTATGAGTGTCTTATAATTTTAATTACTTTGTGCCCTTCAGCCGTGGAAATTTACTTTCGGATATCATTTAAAAAGGGACTTTTCAACTGAAAAACATAGAGTTCACTGTGTCACCGATAACTTGTTATCGCAGAGCGACACAGTTATTTCCACGAAATGCATAATATTGTATGTTCTATTATTGCCACACAATACGAACGTACTCGTATGCCTACTGTATGACTGTGTCTCCTATGTAGACCGATGTAGAATAACAAGTTGTAAAATAAATAACATAAACATTTAATACACTTTACTATGGTTTGACTTATCAGAAGTATAAAAATACACGTAAGATAAGCTTACTTTTTAAATTTAGTTTAAATTGTTTCTAAACACATTAAGTTTAACGAAGCAATGAAACGTTATCTGGAACATTTAATTAAGTAAAATATTGGTGATAAGAATCACTTTTGAATATCAAAGGTCTTTTTGTGTCGTCGAGTGACCCCTGCTTTATTGAGCCAGTTTGAATACCCACAATAGTCAAATTTGATTTAGAATTCGAATCAAGGACGTCTTAAATAGGTGAATGGAGTAAGTGGATTGATTGTATGGGCACTTCGCAAGAACCCTTGTTAGGAACTTATTGTAGGACGAGGGCCCCTCGGTGTCAGGGTTGCGTACTACAAACACATCAAGGAGCCACCCTTTGCTCTTTTCGGGGGCAAATCCTTAGAGCTGATTTTACCTGGTTTGCCATTAAGTGCGTATTATGTATTTTTTGCCAGACTATAACAATGAGTGTTCTTTGTACATTATTTGACGTGTCTACGCTCGCGTAATGCGTTTTTTGTTCATCATCTTTCATCCCTTTTGTGTAATATGGAAATTTATTCGATATTTAGATATTCTAATACAGGTTTTTTTCTTATTCTTGTCTTTTTTTCTATTTACTTTAATGATATAAATTAAGAGTTCTAAAGGTTCTAATATTTTCCGTTTCATCATATAATTGTAACATTCTCAGGATTTAAATACCTCATTTTCTATTTTACAAATAAAATGTAAAGGAATAATAACTACTATTCACTTAGACCATTGTCTATTTCATTAGATTTCACGTCTACCCTCGCGCCGTTTGTTCCGATTTTCGTAATTCGAATTCAGGCTCCGCACGTGCGCAGGAGTGTTGTGTATCGGGTTGCACCGGAAGCCCGAAGCACAATGGCTGCCGGATGTGGCCGCTTGAAACGACACGTATCTTTTTATCGATATCTTAGAAAGCTCAATATTTTCCCTCACAACACTTAAAATCGATTGACGCTCGAGTACCCATGTAAATGATACTGATTAAATCGAACCAACATTACTTATGCAAACGGTCCATTGTGCTTATGAAGCAAAAAATATTGTAAAGTTATAACAGAGGCAAATAGGTGTTCGTGGTAGGTATTGTCCTTGATATATGATATTGGTGTTGTGAATTCTTAAATATGTGTACTGATGGCACGCCACTCATACATATATAGCTTAATTCTAACTTCAATACACGAAAATTAAAAGTAGCCTATTTAAAATTTCCGTATTGTAGATACAATTCGTACACTTTACAAATACTACAAATACTACAATACTACAAATACTCTTAAAAAGGGTATACATATCGGACTGTATTGGGAAGATTTGGTTCATACATTATCACCAGGATACCAGGCGTCACCGCAGCCATTGCATTGTATTAACTACCCATATCACTTATGGAAATAAATTATCATGATTGGCCGTCACGTAATAGGCGGATTACTCACGTACCTCGTAAACGATCTAATAAGGATGAGTCGGAGTTGATTTATAAAACGTACGGTAACTTTAACGACTGTTGAGCTGTGGGTATCTTGTGGCCAATAAAATTAAGGTCTATCTGTGTTAAAAGATTATAGTATGTACTTTCTGTAATTAAAGAGATAATAAAGATTGAGCAGTTCAATTAAATGTGAAATGCTGAGACTAAAAGTAGTAAAAACGGTCAAGTGTGAGTTGTACTCGCATGCGAAGCGTTTCGTGGTACCTTATAATTGTACTTTACATAAGGGTGGCTTATACGCCATCTAAATTTGGGAAAAATGACATCTATTCGTAAAATTTAGGTATGTCTTATTATTTTACTCTTCTTTTTGTTTTTATTATTTTTTTCTTAAAGAGGCCATAGTAGTCACACTCTGAACAATTATAGGGTGTGCCTATTAAGATTGGAATAATACAACCCTGTTACAAACGTATAACAGCCTTAGCAATAGAGCTTTTTGGCACCTTTTGAGTACGGCACCCTGAAAGGAAAAGGGTTTCATCCTACTCCTCTATACCCTATCCTACCTGTATCATGTATATAGACAGCAGGCGTATTTTCTCCAAACATATTTATACAGGTACGTTCATTCGTATAGTACCGTCGTTCGTATTCGTATTCGTATGCGTTCGTACCTCCGAGTACGACCCTGAATTTTCATAGAACCTAACCGTACCCCAGCGCAGAGTACGGAGCCAGCAAGACATTTCGCAACGTTGTTCCGAGGCGTACGTCCGGCGATTAGGCGAGTGCGCAACCCGAGGATGTGCCACAGCCGAGCGATCGGCCCTTGCGACAGCGCGGATGCCTCGAAATTGCACATGTGCGCTACCAAACGCCTTATTAATATGAGTGCAATTGCAAAATAATGAATATATGATGTGTTTTTGTCCGTTAACCTTCAGATACGACCCAATTGCATTAGTTCGATACGCTCGGGTTCACGAGACTACAATTTCGACTACTATTCTCAATTATGTTACTGATATTTATAATTATTGAATGGGGCAATACTTGTGATATACAAACATATCGGGCCATACAGATATATGCCTGCAACCATTTTTATATGTCACGGCTAGTCATGAGTCTCTCCCCATAATTGGAGAAGGCTTGGAGCATACTCCACCATGCTGCTAAAATGCAGTTTGGTAGAGGTGAAGATACATAATATAATGTTTTTAAAAGTAAGTAGCAAGACCAAACTCAACTTGAAGTTATGAAAAAGAGATCGAGTGAACCAAAAAGTCCAATGTAATCTAGATTTTTATATAATTGCATACTATGTGTTATATTTACTATACTGAGGTGGTCGCGTGTGTGGTGGACGCCAATGCGTACTTAAAAGCATTACCATATGAAGACCCTTGAATACATAGAAAAAAAGTACTCACCACGCCACACCATAAGAGGGTCCAACTCCGTGGAGTCCCTGGCGCGAGAGCTCGGGTGTATAAACATAGTTTAACCAGAATCCAGGTCTGCCATATTTGGCCACTCGTTACTCGTCACACAGTCGTTATTCGCTTACGGGTTTTCCCGTTCACACTTCACCAATCCTACTGAATTAAAAACATGTGGCAGTTATAAAGAAACTAATATTTCATTAAAAAAGATAGCTACTTACGTGAGTTTGGTAAAATTATCTAAATTTGAAAATCTAATGTTATTTCAAGTTTAGAACAAATAAAAAAAAAATGATATCTATGGATGACAAAGAAAAATAGACACAGAACTTGACAAGAGTGACCGGCACAGATAACAAACAGGGATGGATAGAACAATGAAGCTATTGGCACAGGCCCACAGCGCCTGAAGACTGACGCTTTCCACTTGCTGCAAGGTGAGTCGGTGGAAGGGGAGCATTGCCTTGTTAATGTTTATATGAAGGTAATTGTTGCATTTTTACACTAAATTAAACAATGCTCTTTCAAGTTAATAGTATGTAAATAGTGAAGAGCTACCGAGATTGTAAATTTGGGATATTTTTGGTGACATTACTTTTTACAAGCTTTTATAAACAAAAACTGAAACTTTTTAAGGGAACAATTTGAAGCTTGATATATTCGTTCTTTCAAATCTTGTTATAGTATAATTTTAAAAGAAGAAACATGGAAAATCGTCTATGGTTCTACTGTAAAATAACACGTGTCAAGGTTTAACAAAAGACGTATTGGAGGACTTAATTTTTAGAAGAAGCGTTGAAAGAATAAGAAATAGAGTTACATAACAAAATCAAAGGGGAATTACAAAAATTAAATCTTTATTAGAATATTAGTTCACAGTGATCTTGTT
>DWJS01000452.1:0-11347 GCA_018248975.1 Codatractus imalena | reverse complement strand
ATATATTGTATGACGTACCTCTAATTAAGTCTATCTAATCAGTGTCTTAGTGCCTAATTAGATCTCTATTATTGGACGCTTATATGTACAAATACTAAAAACTTCTACTTTCATTATAAAAAGAGAGATCGATATATCAATCAACTGACAAATGGCTAGAATCTATACTGATGCTCGGAATACTATATCACTATTACCTGTATTAATTATAACCACGTTATATATTTACTACGGCTTTAAAATTACCACTTTGAAATACCATTCAAGATAAAAGCTCAAAAATTGTATAAATAGACATATTACAGTCGTAAATATACTGTAATTGGATTCCCCTTTGGGTGTATCTTTTTTGAAAACATCACATTCCAGAAAAGTCTGCATAAAAAGTTTGAAACAACTTTTTGTCTTTTTATATAAATGTATTCTTATAAACAATTAGTATTATGTTATCAGCGCATGGAATATCTTTAAAATAAATTTATACTTTTGTTATTACGTATAGTCGCAAGATATATGTAAGACAATAGTAAAACGACAATTATGTTAAAGCTTTCTTTATTAAGGCATAGTTACCCAAATATGGTTTAAACATGCAAACTAACATTATAAATGCGAAAGTAACTGTCACGCTATCGTGCCCACTAAACCAATTGTGATGAATTTTGGTAAAAATATAAATTGGACCTTGAAGATGTACGCGTCAATCATCTCGGAAATAAAACTGGATGAAAGTTTGTACGCAGAACCAATCATTTATAAAGTAAGGAGTATGTTTAATAAATAATAGAGATTGACAAGATTAAGAATACTAAGCTATTCGAATTTTTCATTTCACGCAGAGAATGTCGCAAACAACTGCTTGAAAATAAAACGTATTAATTCCACATTAAGAAGCGATACCAACAATCGTCCCCCTGCAATCACTGTCGTCCACAATAGACCCTTGAAGCACTCCTAGCCACACTCATATTTATCGATTGGCTATAGAAATGCCTGAATCTACTTGCCAACCATGTGTTGATATTTTATATATAAATTGGATAGCCCTGAAGTTGTTGTTGAGAACTTACTCAGAATGCTTCGTGGAATGACAATGCTTTACCATTGGCTGCAGTGGCCACGAACATCAGATGAACTGTGGAACATGTTCTCTTGACGTAAAACTTAAACGCGTTAGGACTTATTTCAAAAACACGTGAGTTAATTCCTACAACAATAAATTCAAGTTAAGTTCTTCAATTACGTAATTAGGAAAGTAATATGGAAGCCATAAAACAGTAAATATATTTACAACCAACCCTCACGCCCCCTCAAGCTCGTTTGAACCGTCAAACTGCGTGGAGCAGATCTAGCCCAAATCGCTTCGCGCTCGTTAAAACCTAAAATTGGACCTAAAATTGGCCTTATTTTATAAGATACTGTACCTATTCGCGGTATTTTAGAAGAAAACTTTTGGAGCAAAATAATGTAGAAGGATTTTATAGAAACAATTAACTTTTCAACTTCTTGTTACTTTACTAATTTCCTGCCTGTTTTCTTACTTCAATTACAAATTAAAGGGAAATAAGTTTCTATAACCTTCCTCACTTAAAACACTACCCTTTCATACATATTATTAGGGTTCCGTACCCAATGGTCGCTAGCAGGCTCTTATTACGGGCAGCGGGATCTTAGAAATAGTGCCCCCTTGGCACCCTTGCAAAACAAAGACAATGTCACGACATTCAGCAACTCGTCAAGAGATGGCAACTGCATCCCTTTTTACTTGCCACTACTGGCCACTGGTCTGTCCCCATAATTAGAAAAGGCCTGGAACGTACTCCCCCACGCTACCCTATTGCGAATTGGTGGCGGGTCGTGCGTGGTAATAGCCAAAATGAGTCGGATGTTCTCAAAGCACCCGTTAACCCTTCAACTTCATTATCTACTTGTATCCAATGATAGCAACCAGGACTGACGGTTTATCGTGCCCTCCGAAGCACGGAAACGCATAAAATTTAGCCACTAGCGGTCACCCATCCAAATACCGCTTGACGTTGTTTAACTTAGTAGATCGGTTACGATTTGAAGACGTGAAGATATGCACGCATAACATGCATAGCTCACTGCTGATATCCTCTTGGATGTAATCCCTTAGTAATCCTTGTAATACGTCATTCAGGGGAACACAGGTATACACTCTAACCAAGTTAGCAGAAAAGATTCACTGAATAAAAATAAATTCAAGATGACGGATCTAGAACGGTATGTTGATATTCAACAAAAACTATGCGCGAATCTGCCACTTGTGCAAACGTTTTATTTAGCAGGTCCCCATTAGATACGACCGAACAACTGTTTCAACTTAGACGCCGGTGTTTGTGTTTGGTCTGTGAATAGTTCTTGAAGCGAGACTATAATAGGTACTAAATATTGTACATTTTAACCATATTTAATTAAAAGGCATTTTAAATTGCTTTGCACGTTAGAAAATCATCAGCTCCTTTTCATCATTAGTTAGGGTTTTTTAGGGTGACTAAGGCTTAGCTATCCGTCTATCCGTCTGTCAGAGGGCAACGTTATAGGTAGACATTAAAAATGTTCATAGCGTAAATAGCATTACCCTGCCGCTATAGTAGAAACTTTAAAAATAATATGTAGCATTTAAGATTCTACGCCATTTTACACCGTACCCACATGAAGGGTGATATCGTAATATTTTGTTACGATATCCGACGGTATTTGTATTTGACGGTATTTGTATTTAACAGTATTTGTATTTAACGATATTTGTATTTGACAGTATTTGTAATTGTTTGACGCTTTTTTGCTCGACCTTACTGACGGTGGTACGATACCCTGCGTGTGTGTCAGACTCGCACTTGTCCGATTTTTTAATTTTAGATTTAATTTGTTGTACTGTGAGAAGAATACGTAATTAATGTAAACGCATCTGTCATTAATAATGAGGACAATATTACCTCTGTATGAATACATTATGTAAAAGTTTACATGAATCTAACATGTTGTATTCTTTCTGGTTTCAGATTAAACGAGGGATTAAATAGGCCAAGGTAAGAAGTAAGTGGAAGTAAGTTTTTGTTAAGTGAAGTATGAAATGTAATTTGTGAACATGCAATCCATCCGATAGTAACTGGCTACTGCCGCCCATTGACATATGTATACAACTCCGAGGTGGTCACAGATGCGTAACTACCTCTTAAGATGAAGTGTTAATGACTCTTATGAGTGTCTCTAATTAAGGCGCCCTTTAACCTGATGTCAGCAGTGGTTAACGCCACTATTATGAACCTGAAATATTGCTTTGATTATTATACGCACTACTTGTATTGGAGCAGCGTGGTAACGTATACTCCAGGCCCATAGATGTGTGAAGAGACTCGTGGCCATGACTACGTTTTTTAATATTTTTTATTAAGTAATAGTAACAAAAATAGTAGGACCGATTTTACATAGACACTGATTTCCATTTACACATATTATAACTAACTTATGCCCGCGACTTGATCCGCGATCATCTGTTACCTCCAGAGAGAACTTTCATTCCCTATTTATTTCACTAAAGGATTAAAACTTCCAAAAACGCTGGGTATTTCAAAACAAAAGCCTAAAAAACAGTATCTTGCTTTTAACTTAATGTTTGATATCCATAAACAGTTTCTTCCCCTATTTCAACCCCTTAAACAGCGAATTACTTAATACCAATAAACACATTCATTTTTATTTTGAACCTTAATGTAAAATCTTACATGATTTTATAGTATCATTTTTATCTTGAACCAGTTTTTTGTATTTTCCGTTGTGAATAAGACGTATTTCCGCTGTAAAAAGTGTCCTAGATATTCACCCAGATATTTAGTTATGATCATGCCAAAATCCGTAAAGTGGTTTTTGCTTGATGCGTTAAGAGAAAGACACACACCCCACACTAGGCTTCGTCGTGTCATTGTCGTGAGTGCAATGTTCACACAAAGATAGAAACATAGAACAGATATCTAAGTTAATTGTTTAGATATTTCAAAGCTCTGCATGTTCTGTATGGTGGAAGCTCATCCTTGCGGTCGTCAAGTGTCCTACGATCTTTTAAAGTCGCATCTTATAAATAACCTTTTATATGACGGTACTGGTTCGCTGCTTACGTTTCAAAATGACGAATTGATGAATCCGTCAACATTACGTATCATTATTTCCTTCATGAATATCTCTTAATACAAAATCCTTTGTGTGCAATCTCTCGATCTCAATACATTAAATTGATTGACAATGTTCATTGTGCAAGCCGCTTAAGCCTCGTATGCAATGTTCATAATCACTATAAAATAATACTATAGGGGGGTGGGAGGTGGCTCCGAGGGGCATAATAAATTCATTTGCTAGTTTTTCCAATAATTCCGCGATTGGTGGAAAAATGCCTGCTTTTCATATCGAATTGGTCGGTGTGCCGTCCTTTTATCTCTTTTTATCATTTGTGTTCGTGTATTATATGTTTTATGCCTGCGTATTTTTGGGGTCCGCGCCGAATCTGCGAAGCCCTGTGGCGTGGGTTATTAGTGGGTACAGTGGACGTAAAAATACTTAGCTGCTATTTATTACAATGTCTGTGAATACGTTCTTGAATATATCATGACACAAGAAGTTTTTAACGGCACGTAGCTTCTTATCGCACGTCTCATAGCGCTTCTTGACGCGCTTGAGAAAATGTAAGATGACCTCAACCGCCTAATATCCACATAATTTTATTGTACTATTTCATAAACTTTCTTTTATACCACCTTATACTTATCGTTATATCACGTTCCTATTATATTCTTTTGAAAAAAGCTAGAGCTTAATATAATTAGCTATCACATGTTTAACAGGTGTAGCATAAAAGTAATTTTGTAATCATCTAAAATTTACTTTCCTAATTTGTCACTAAACTATTGAAACTAAAGTTCGTAAAACACCGTAAAATAAGTGATACAAGGTAAATTGAACAGATAAATATAACAAGAAGGGGACTCTACAACCTCGGGGCTACGGTAAGCCGCATAAATCTACTTCAATAAATAAAACACATCTTCCGTATGTTCAGATGATAGAGGATTCTATAAGTTTATTCGTGGGATTAAATTAACTTTGTACAAGAATATGAATTGTTTATACTTTAATTAGAGTAGCATAAATTGAATGAACTAATAAATTACATGTTAGCTGTTAACTGAATTCAGTTTGATTTAAATTGTCATTAAAATACTCAATGTATTTTTTATGAAACATTGGACTCGTGAAGCGTATCGAGGATTTAACAATTTCATCTAATCTCAACATGATGTATTAAGGTTTCTATTCTGTGTACCCAGAGGCGTGGGTACTTATTATCGTATGTATTTATGGCATCATATGAGTATAGAAGCGTTGTTTATATAGCTAAGCTTTATACAACGGATATTGCAGCCTATGGACAGCTATAACCGAATAGCAAGTTCTACCTGAAGTATCAAGTCAATCAAATTAAGTTTTTTACAAATATACTTAAATTAATATACTAATATAGCTTTAATTAGGTTTCAATCAGTGTGATAGTGTTTACATCTGAAGAGTAAATAGGAACTCCTAACAAATATTAGGCGACAAAAACGAATGTTCCCAATTCGGTTATTTTGTTTTACGTTCTTTACTACATAACTCTGTCATTTATAAACCGTTTGGAAAATTCTTTATTTTTTGGAGGATGGATATTACGAAAGAGGTTTCAACTTCATTTCATTGACCTTGAGTTAAGGTGGTACTCCCGTGCACTCCTCAAATCCTCAATCGAATAAGAAATGTATATAGCGATTGAAGTCGGTTGTCTTTACCGTGCCTAGAGTGGCAATCATACTGTCAATAATTTGTATAAAAATAGCGCCCTACACGGCGTTTATCTAAAGATCTTCTTAAACTTCTTTTTTGAAAGATTCATGACCTTTCTCTGAGAATATGCGGCTTACCAATTTAAAGATATATTTTTGTTCGGTCTTGAAGTATTTTATACCCAGTAGAACTAAATTGAAGGGAGAGTAATTTAAGCTTCTTCTAACTTGCATCGCAATAAGATTGCATGTATTTATTCAACACGTTTAAATTTTATTTAAATAATCATATAAGTTTTTCATCTTAGATCAATTAACATTTCTTCAATGTTACGTGGCAAAGTGTGACAAAAAATAAAGTCTAGAATAACAATACATGACAAATTCATTACAAAAAGTTTAATTTATGTAAAACATTGTCTGTTGTTGTTGGGTAATAACTGGAGTGCTTTTGTATATTTTAAAAGTAATTATTTAAAGTAATTGCGGTAATGTTCTCATATGCATTGGTAAAAACGTTTGATTCAATTTCGTTAATTGATTATTGCTTGTAATTAACGGTGTACTAACTGTATGCATAAGTTTAAACAAAACTTACTTAATTATCATTAGTTCTCACGACGACGACTCAACGAAGATTGTGTTTAAACATTATTTTATAGATGGTACATTCCTTCGAGGTTTGTCGCCAGTGATACCACTGCCAGGCCTATTTCTGGCCTATAACAGCATTGTCTATCCAGGTTGTGTTGGAGAGACAAGGATTTGGGAATTTTGGGATCGATTAAAGATGGACTGTGTGCACATATCAAGTGATTTCATAAAAAAATGACTAAGTACAAACTGGTCTTATACTGAGGATACCGTTCAACTGTAATTCATGTCAAAGTAAAAAGAAAAAGAATATACGAATTCCGTTTACTTGTTTTTATAGCGACTAAAGTAGTACACACTATGTGAAAATTCCAATTTTCTACCTGTTAAGATTCGTAAGATACAGCCGTGTTACGGCCAGACGGTCGAACGGTCAGCGGAGCCATAGTACCCAATACGGAACCCTAAAATACTCATTTCACATTTCCTGACTGATTACCTGCATGAATTTTTTATAAGCTAAACATTCGACAAGTGAACGTAGCTCGCTCTAGTTGTAGTTACGATGTCGTAGGCTCGTAGCGAGCGGTACACTACGCCAATAAAAGAAACTAAATGCCTAATCAAAAACAAACATTCCGTGACTCCGACCAATAGAATTGTCATCGCAAATCATCCCGTACCGTAAGCGTATAGCCGGAAAAGCGAAAAAAACCAACCGTATTGTTTCTACTAATAAAAAGTTCTAATAAACATGCAACTAAGCTACGGGCTTCCGGGCAAATAAAACATAAAAATATATCCTATTTTCATAGGGCGAGGGAGGCCCCCTCGTGGGGGTGGGGGCCCCCATCTGCGCAAAAACCCAAAAACATCGAAATGAAAATGAGTGTAGCAGGGAGGCAGGGAGACTGTGTTGGTAATTCATTTTTAACATTAAGCCTGTGTGAGTTTTTAAAGTACAGTCGATCGCATTATGCTAATGTGTAGTTTTGGTGAAAATTTGACGAAAATTATGGTTACAGAAATCGTTCGTGTGTTTAGTGTTTAGTTTGGATAGATAGACGATCTTAGTGAAATGTTTAATGAGTACTATGGATGTATTTTATCAGTCAGGAGCAAAGTATAGGATTCAAACTTGATTTATATGAATTAATACATTTATAGAATCTTCTTATTCTGAGTCCCTTTTCTAAAAAATATATAACACAAACACTAATTAACCATTAAACGTTGATTAGCTTAGTTTAAAAAATATACAGTTTTTTTTATCAAGTAACTTTTTTAAATGTGCGTGGATTGGCGTGTGGTCTTGTCTATTCAAGATTGAGCAGTGATGCCCATTCTTGAATGGATTGATTAAGCATAATACTAATTATGGATTAAGCAGAGGTATCGCAAACACAACGGTTTTTTTTAAAATTATTTCTGATCTTTTGTCTTGAATAAAATCATGTTTTAACATGTGAAATTATCCTGCGTAGCGGAGCCGTATGGGTCACAGAGGGTCCGGGTTCGATCTCCGGCAGAGCAAATAGTAATTCGACGAATTCTATACCCTTTTTTGGGTGTTTACGTATTTTTTTGCATATACCAACAGCACCCAGAACCCATTGTAACTAGAAGGGCTACCAGTGTAGAAAATCATTTTCATAAGTGATATTTCGGTTTCGTTCCTAAACTTAATATTATTTCTACAAATCCACAGTTGCGTTTATACTAGCAATTCGATTTAACTTTAATAGAGCTTAGTTTGGAAATAGTTAAAATTCCGGTTTACGACTTAAACGAACTAAGGGTTACGATTCAAATTATTGTCTAAACGAAATTGATTGCTATTTTATATTCATGGTAAGATAATAATCTATTCTTTGTAGACCTTTATTTGTATTTGTACATGTATACAAATGTTTTTAATTCGCATTAAATAAATTCAAAAATGATTTGTCGTCACTAATATCCATGGACATTCTATTTTATAGTCAGTAGGTAAGCTTAGGAATTACAAGAAACAAAGTCGCCTAATTTAATTAGTTAAAAGTGTTCCCGGCTTTTTCTAATATGAATGCTTAGCTCGAGTGTACGGGGTGCGAGCTCGCATTGTGCGCCCCTACACACACCTACACGCACTAGCGTGAACATAAAACGCAATTTTGTATTAGATTTAATTTGAGTCGCACACAGGCGCGCGTTAGTGTGCGTGCGGAAGTACCGCTTCCTACGCACAAATTGATTACGATCGTCGACGAAAAGAGAAATTTGCATACACGTGGTGGATTTTTCTCTGTTCGGGAGTATAAGAAAAAATTATCAATCCGTCTCTCGTTGGATCGCATTAATTTCCCGTCGATTTGCGTCTCTCTGACAGTCGACGGGGAACGCGCCGCGCGCTCGGCCGCTCGGGACAGTTTGAGCGGTAAAGACATAAGTATCGGGCATGTGTGTACCGAAGACGTCGGGAGGTGCATGCGTGATAGTTTGCGGGCATAGTGCAGGTGCAGGGCGGCATTCGGTGCAGTAGAGGCGCGGCCTCGCGTCGCGGCGCCGCTCCGCCGAGTGAGCGCCCGATTTAAAAACTATACGAACGAACCCGCGCAGCGAGAACCGTAATACCACCCCCCGCGTAATGATTTTTTGGCGATGAATTTATATTCGCGCGCGAGCGGTGCCACTTTTTCGACCCCCCCACCGACCCACCCCCCGCTCATTAACGCAACCCAGATATGCAATTCTGATCTTTGACGAGGAGGCTGTAGTGTCGGCGGGCGCCTCGCCGGGAGAGGTGCCCCGTTTTGTTTTTTCCCGCCCGGCTTCATTATTGATGGCATCGGGACGGTAATGCGGAAGCATGTGTGAACGTTTCATTACAAAAGGTGGACGCGGCTCGTGTTAATATTGCAGACCGGCCGGACCCGACCGGACGGGTGGACGCTTCCGAAAAAAAAAAACAATTAAAAATTAACAATAAAATTAAATACTTGGCTGCAATTATTTTGTAATAGGGTTCGGTCTTCAAAATTTTCCAAGTTTGGTATAGAGCGGTCGCGCGGAACTATACGGCGCGTCGGAAAAGTTTTGGTGAAGTTCGCTAAAGTTTCTGGCACGTGTGTGGACAGCGGCGTGACGGGTCGGCCACACTGTTGATATTTCATCGGACAATCCTTCCGATTCTCCGTTCTCCGGGAAAATATTCGCTCGCGTCGCAATCGGTGTATTTTGTCAACAATACTTGTTTATTTCGTTCCTAGTGATCTTTTACCGGACATTGACTCGCAGTGACTTTGACGTTTGTTGACTATTTGTTGAACTTTTTCGCTGCAGTTCTACGACCGGCTAAAGGTAAGTGCTCAATTTAATAACATTATGGCAAAAAAATTACACTTAACTTAACATGAACTTTAAAATATAACAAAAACTCTTAATTTTGTAATTATAATTTATAAATTGTGTTTGTTGTTCAGTAAACATATTTAAATTTTAAAACATTACCAGTAAAATCGTCATCCCCTCTACAATTGATCATATCGAGGTAGCATCCATTTGTAAAAGTTCGGTAAATATAATCCCTGTATTTTGACGCTCCGCACACAGGTCTGTAGTGATTGGGACAGAAAACCGGACAAGACTCTCCATAGATCCTCCGAGTGGTTACGATTTGACTTTTAATGCAATATTTGAGGGGTAGGACATGAAAATCTGGAAGAATAGAAACACACTTATTGATAGCGTCATGTGAGCTTTTACCTCATTTGTCATTGTTGTTCCATTTCACGTGGACGTCTGTGAAAGTATTGATAGTCTATTAATTTAAATCTGGCCTCTCACATTGAGTCTGGGGTTCAAATCCCAGGCACGTTCCTCAGTTTTTTCGAATTTACGTGCCTGTTAGAGAGAATCCTCAAGAAACCTTGACAATTATGCAAAAGAGAGTTATGCGAAATCCTCCTCTGAGCGGAGACCTGAGCCCAGCAATGGATTGAAAGAAAGAAAGAAAGAAAGAAAGAAACTATTTATTTCGCTAGTTCAGTTGATATGATTGAACATAATAATGTGAGCTGTGAGCTGTGAGCGATCGTGCACGATCGATCGATCGAGCACACCAACTGTGAGCGATCGTTGAACTAACAAGAGTGTCAAAGATTGAATATCGACTCATTTACTTAAGAACAGACTCTCGACGATCTCTTACGGACTAAATTGGAACTCTTAATGTGGGTATATCTACCATTTAGGTAATATTTATTACTTACAACTTATATTATAAAAGTTACAACATCGCATTTATTTGCCGGTAAATATTACTTATTCATCAAAAAGATTTTAAAATATTCGAGACAAAAATGCTTTCATTAAATGCTCGCTTACTCACAGTACACAAATGAAAAGAATTTTAAGTAAATCAAGTCTTTTGACTTGTAAAAGCAGTTTATTTACGAATAAAATAATTCTGGTGCTAACGATGCTTAGAATACCGTAAAAGAAACTTTTAAGACCATGTTCTTTAATTAACGAGTAACTTGCGGGAAGCGATATAATAATAAATAATATACAATAATATATACAAAAATAAGTTTAAAACTCTACCGACCTACTACGGGAATAAATGAATTATATGTCACCTTATTTCCATATCCTCAGAGTGGATCGGCCAGGTACAAGGAGAGGAGGTGAAGTAGCTATTATAGCTTCGCCGAGATATTCCCTACAACCTATCGCTATGTACGGTATGTAAAAAGTATCGCGAAGTTTTGCGTACAGTTTTCTTAGATTGCAGGGGCGTGGTGCATCATGAGTTCTTGCCACAGAGTAGAACGGTAAATAAGGAATATTAGCTGCAAGTTATGCGCAATTTGCGCGAAGCAATCCGCCAGAAACACCCGAATTTGTGGAAAAACAAAAATTGGATTTTGCACCACGAT
>DWJS01000451.1:0-11361 GCA_018248975.1 Codatractus imalena | reverse complement strand
TTCCGGGTTCCTTGACCGTCCGCCTTCGCTAGTGGGAGGGAAGGTTACGGACCCAGCGAAGTGCCAGAGTCCTGGCAGTCTGCCTCTTATAACATTGGGATTGCGGCTGACCCAAGGATCACACCCTGCGTTGCTTACATATATGAAACAGTTGAGATCTACACAAAGCCGTGGTTCTAAACGCGCTTACTGTACATAAAAAAGATATTCTATCTCATCGTCTCATTTCGTGCTCATTAACACATTTTAATATTACAACAACACCTCAATATTAACCCCGCTGGCTGCAAAGGCTGTTGTTGTAACATTTTCATGAAATTCTGACAGCGTCACAATTTGCTTCAACGACGCGACGCTTCGAGCGTACGAATATATCCTTGAAATTATACAAATTACGCACATTCGTATAATTTCACGATAGCACTCTTTCCTGTCCCGAAAGACTAATCTTTACTAATATCTTGATATCTAGGATACTTACAAAACTTACTCATATTTTGAATTAGAGAGTGTGTGTCTGTATGTTACATACGCGATTTTGTCTGAACGGATTTTAATATAATTTGTTCAGTATATAGATTAGTATCCAGATTGACACACAAAATATTTTTTATCGTGGTACACATAATGCATTTTTATCCGGGTCATTGACAAAGCTGTATTGTAAATTAAGATGTGCTACTAGGAAGAGTAAGAGTAAATAGTTGAACTAAGTCTCAGGGCAGGCAGCAAGGTGCCCAACCTCAGGAAGGACGCCAATCCTGTTTGGACTTGACTACAGATGTCAGCGATCATTATCATCAGGTGAACTGCAAGCTCGCAAAATAACCATATATATAGCCACATTCAGGCGAACAAAGTCACGGGCGAAACCTAGTGAGCTAATGAACTAAAAACGCCGCTGACTATTTCCCGCGGAGACGCCATTGGACACGGGAAATAATTAAACAATTTGTGTACGTTATAGTGCTTTTACGAGCTCGAAAATATAATTTGCGTCGCAGCGTTGCCACGTCGTAACGAGTTTAGGCGGTAACGTGGATTTTTGCATATTAATTACTCGACAATCGAGCTCTGAGTAATTGCGCTGGTGACTCGGAACTGTCTTCGGTACTTTTTAATTATTATGACTGCCTGCAATGGCTTTTTTGCTGCTTACTGCTGGCAAGTCTCCCTCCACTAATGGAGAAGGCTTGGAGCAAAGTCCACCATGCTGCTCCAATGCGAATTGGTGTGGGTGTATAACCCGTACCCTATGATACCCTACACGAATACAATACGTGACACGGCCATAAAATAGTCGATATTATCACCACGTCATTCACAAATGTACAAAAGAAATGTGAGCGACAAACGAATTTCCCGTAAAATTATACGCATAATGTAAATTAAGTTCAGCGCACGCGAGTATTTTTGTGTAAACACGATAAGATACTCATGAGTATAACGTTATAAGTGACTTTAATATTCAGTACGATATTCATTACGCTCAAAAAATGGAGTGAAAATTACAATTAAAAAACAATATATGCAGAATGCATTTAATAAGCGTTAAGTTTCAAAGCCAAGCATTCGGTTGTCAAGCTACTTATTGTATGCAAATATTTATAGCTGATTGATTTTGGCTAGTTCAAATGAGTTCAAAACCTGGCTGGCTGGCAAACCTAGCTCTACTTAGTTTGGAATTAGATGGCCCTGTGTGAGTTGTTCACAAATAAAAAAAAATAACCTATTTAGGGGATGGATTTTCAAAAATCCTATATTAAGACTGATCCAAATTGCCTGCAATCCTTTTTAGGTGCCACTGCTGGCCACGGGTCTCCTCCCAGAGAAGGCTTCGAGCGTACTCCACCACGCTGCTCCGATTTTTTTCATAAGGCGTTCAACAGGGTTTGAAGACTGCTATCCTATGATAACAACCGGCCTTTTGAGGATCACTCTTTTGAGGATCATCCTTGCCCCCAGCGCGCTACCCCTCTAACTGAAAGATGTCCATGGGCAGCAGACAACATTCAATATTATGTAGACCACATGCTCGTTTGCTGCTTCCGTTACATAAGAACTCTTAAACTAAGCTTGCCAAGAATTAATTTATGAGCAATTTATCATTACAACGAAATTAGGTATTTAGCAAACACTCCGAAAGCCATTGCTGTAATTTGAAGCTCCACTCACGTATTTATTATAATTATTTGGCAATTAAGTATGCACAGTGCGCGTAATAATTGTCTCAGACTATTTAAGCCACTGAGATTTTTTTGTTTACTTTTATAATTAATTATATGAATGCGAGGTATTAAAAATATTTCAATCCGTTACATAAAGGGGAAATTATAAGTGTCGTAGGCAAATCTGTCATGACGTGTCGTTGAATCCAAACGTCGACGAACCGGAAACTTTAAATTTTATGCAAAGTAACTCATTGTCATTTTTTGTCGTTTACAAATATTACGTTAAGTAGCTTACGAAGCAATTATGTTATACAAAAGTAATTATTTTAATCCTAACAATTCCTCATCGGTTATTTGAAAATAATCTCGTCTTAATCTCATAAAAATCTCAATAACATACAATTTAACCATATGGTGTGGGGTAATGCCCAGGACATAGTGACTTGGACATGGCAGCACATGGTGGCTTATTATGATTAAATAAATCATTTATTATTTTAAAAGTATACCAAGAAAGCTACATAATCCGACAAGATTAGTCATTAAACCATAGTCAATCCATATACTTGGCACTTGTATAAACCGCAGCCAGTCATAATAGAATATGTGCCAGTAAAAGTTGTTCAAACGACGCGATTGCACACATACGCACATCATGTAATGTGTAACGGATAATAAAATATAAATAATAGTTCAAATAACCTAGTATTTGATATACAAACTGTGGTAAGAAATTTTTCCATACAACTACGTGTAGCGTATAATAGTTATCTAATATTAGTTCCAGAGTCACTCGTAACAAACCCGTATTTCCCAAACACATTGCCAACTGTTAACAGATTGGAAATAGATATTGAAATTGGGATTAAGGTTACTTTAATGTTATTCATAATTATTAACCTCACTGAAATGCGTGATGTGAAATAGTTTGTTAGAGCATAATTGTGTGAGGCTCTTCAGATAAGGCGCTAAGTATGTTCTTCAAAGGCGACACCTTGTCATCATTTACACTATCTACAACTGCTATTGTTTATTACATTTCATAAACACTGCCTTTATTTTGTACTACTTACACAGTAAACAATAGTAAAACCTAAATTATGTGCTGACGTGTAGGATCAGTGTAAAAATGATAAGGTGTCAATATTAGCTTTAGACTGATGATACGGCGTTGAAAAGATAGTACAGGAATTTTAAAGGGCTTGCACACATTGCGTTATGAGGGATGTGACCTTAATTAGAACATAATCTCTACTTAATACGTACGACAATGTTTTATCGTACAAAACAAAGAAACTGATGGTGTATCCCTTTTGTTTCCCTTCCCTATCCCTTTCACAACTTATTACTAGGAGATTCGATTTTGACGATATTTATTTATTCAATTAAAGCTATTTTGCGAAAATTGCGAATAGAAAGCTTGTGAAAATGATAAATAGTTTTTCTGACGCATAAAATTTTCATGGTAATAGGTAGACCGGTTATCATAAAACATTATTTTAATTACTACTTTGCACATTCACCAATGACTATAACAAAGTAGGTAAGCCTATGCAATTTCTTAATCTTAAGCATCAAAGATAAAACGATAAACTAAAATTCTACGTAAACAATTACTTAAGTTCGCGTGCAATTGACATTAAAAGAGGTTTCGATGTAAACGATCTATTGTGTAGGTACCTTTACAACCAATATGCGTGCATATACAAAATTAGTAACAATTTGTATTGTATTTTGCTGTAACAACGGCCTTCACCTGCAATATTATTATTATAAAAAGCCCTTTCTAATATATACTGTATTTACATTGTATGAACTTAGATACATTGATATTTAAGTTAGTTTACATAGTTTTTGTCTGTTTCAGTGCAGAAATTAAAGTATTTTATGTGCACTCTTTTATTAAAATTCCTTATAAATGTTCTACTAACTACAATCTTGTGTAAATTAAATGCCATCTACTGTATCATAATATTGTCTTCCAAGTATTTATTTTACACGGAATGGGTACATCTCTGGAATTTATGAAGAATGTAGTGGAATCGTTGTTGTACATTAGTATACTCAGTTACTCGTCACAGTATATGTGACGACTAATATAACATTGAATACTAAATTAAAATGTCAGTTTTGTGCCTTAGACTTATTAACTTATTGACCAAAAAAAGTGGTACTAAAGGCAAACTTAATGATATATACCATTTTCCACCAGCCAACCTTGAGGATATAAAGAGAATTGAAGCGATGTAAAACTAAGAGAATATAAAAGGAAATATTTAATCGACTACGACTATCGACTGTCCTCCTCATCTATCCTCGACCGTACTTATTAAACCGATATTTCATTGAAATATTAACTTCTCTGTAAACATTTTGTTGCTTTGTAATTTTGTTTTGTTTTATTATTCGTTTTGCTCAATATAAATTATGAATATACCTAATTTAAGTTATAAAACGCAAAATTAAAATCTACAATAAATTGTACAGTTCAAAAAATTATTCTTTCACCGTGGAGTTTTTACTATTCCCAACATTCTATATTAATCGAATGCGTCTTAAAATTGATTATCGGTAAAAGTCATCGTGGCAGTTATAAAGAAAAATAATTTTAGAATAACAATAAATTATTAATTGTTTTTGCTATTTTATTTATGATAATAGGAATAGAAGATGCAGGATGTGTCTCTTTTTCTCCAGTGTCTTCTAGGCATGGGGTGCAAGGACTTCACCATGATAGCATCAGACCAGACAAATATGGAAAGCATTCTTGTCATGAAAGATGGTGAGAAATTCTTTAAATATGTCCATTACAACGCTTAGTAGATATTTCGATAGAAACAAAGATTATTATTCTCAATTACTTTTATTTTGCCTGCCATGGACAATTCAAAAACCACCGCCGTTTCCTATAAAAACTAGTTACGTTCGGTATCGAATGAGGCGAATGCTCAATAGCAAATAAGTAATGGAAATAATCGGGATAATAGTAATAACTGTAACACTATGTTATATAAGTTAAAAATACCAGTTTAGTATTATAGTCACGATAAAACGATTTTGCTACATCCGCGACCAACATGTAATATGATGGTATTTTCCTAAACCTTTTAGTGTGCATTATACTCCCTTTAACATAAAGACATATATGCATGCAAACAATAAAAATAACTACGATATATACACTAAACTTTATAACATGGATGTTCGCAAATTAACTCCCAATAGGATTAACTAACCAGCTTAGTATTATATAGCTTAGTATTACTTCCTTAACAGCCTGTTATAATAAGTAACGTTTTTCTTTAATGCCTAACAGATCCTGTAAGAAAGTACATTAAAGTCAAATATTTATATCCAAGTGTGATTCCGACAAACCTATTTGTGCAGTTCTTGTTTTTTTTATGTATATATATATTTGACTTATTTATATACATTACAAACGTTTCTTAAAAAATAAACTGTCTGTACCTGAATATGGATTACACGAGGTAGCCAAGTCTTTCATGGGGATCTGACTTTTGACTTCTTGAAAAGAAATGTGTCGCTTACATAATAAAATTCAGTTTGTATCATGAATCTCTCGGAAAAAAACTTTAAATTGGTAGACAAACGTAATGCAAATTATAAAGTGTTGTAAAGTAAATTAATATATGGTCGATAAGACCGTTTAGTGTGCTTCACATTCCCCACTATTGTAAATTATTAATTTTGTAATTGATTATTTTATAGAAAACATTTATGTTATGAAGCTTTTATCGCCTGTTTTTCTCTATAACGAAACACCTTGCAGGTGGCGGGCGGTAGACGATCAAAAAGAATTCTTTAATTACCTACCTTGCACAAAATATTTTTATTTCGATTCGATTTAGATGTTACGTAAATAAGCAAAGATCATTATTCTGTTCTATTTCTACTTAATTATTACATTTGTAACGGATGACATCAAATGGAATATAGTCGGGCGTTTCGAGTATAATATTTTTTACAAGAAACAATATGGGCCTTCCTAATATAGCATGACACCGATTTAGTTAAATAGATATTGTTAATTTCATTATCAATTATTTCCATCCCACTGTTGGGCAGAAGGCTCCTCTCGGATTGCGACGGATTAAAGTCATAGTCCACGTTTGAGAACACACCTTTGAGAAGGCATGTAGGCTTTTTTCAGGCTGTTTCCCTAACCTAAGCTAGTTATATTTAATTTATTAAGACGATAATAATTTCGAAAACACGGAGGTGCCTGGAAAGCACTAGGCTATAACTGTTCGTTAATTTATTAATTATGATTGCACAATAAAACTATTAACAGCGAGAAACAGTGTCATCTTACGATCAAGGTCGACTTGGTAATCCATGGTCGAGAAATTACAATCTAGATAGTTTTCGTAGAGATTGAACACATTTTATCAATATTTTGTCCCACATAATTGAACAGTATATCAAAATTGGCAGCCGCATATTATTATATATTGATTGGATGGATTATCATCAACGCATATGTGCTTGTGAATCCTATTCAGTCTAGCCCGGGTGGGCTCTACGTAACAGTCAAAAGAGGCTTGAAAAATGTGTTCCAACAGATTGGTTACTAGCTACATAACAAGTGGCAGTCGAAAAAGCAATGGAAAATTTAAAAAAATACATATTTAAATAAACGATTCATATTCACTACACTACATACAATATCCCTGCTAACCCTGCAGTTGCTCAATATTACATGGCCATGACCTAAAAACAAGTAAAAGAACAACTATACTGAGACAAGTTGCATATAAATATGCTTCTTTTAGATATAAACTCGGTTTGCCACTTAAAAACCTATTGATTTTATCACAATGGTGAAAATTAAATTGTGCCAATTATGTTTCTGCAATATATGTAATATCCACGGAATAAGAAGAAAATGTAAAAAGATAAAACCCACTTTAATTTTCTGAAAGTATTTGCATTTCTCGACGTTCATGAAAAGCCTCTATGCGCTCTCTATAAAGTGCTGGCGCAAATGTGAATATCGATAGATGTGAGGTTTGCGGATCTTTTGTCAAATGGAAATTAAGGGCCTGAATGGATCTGCTGACCTCATTAACGATGCCATAATTTAAGAATGTGCCTAAAAGAAATTTATATAGATAGAGAGCAGATGCCTATTCACTTTTTTTCTATCACTAAAACAGATATTTTTTGAAAGAATGCAAGTTGAAATCTTAACTGTATTTAGTAGTCAGAAAACGTTGCAACAACGACTTCGCATCGTAGCATCTGATGTAGTATAAATTGTTTTTGGAGACAATAATTTTATTACCAGGTGCAATACGATTTGCAGTGACATCTATCCTAATGGACCTATTAATTAGTATCTTAAAAGCTCTCTGATCAAATGGTTTACCAGAAACAACTGTGGTGACGTGGTTACGAAAAATAAATAGATATAAGCCAATCTACACTAACTAAAAAACCACTTTAAGCAAAATGTGTGATGATGAAATCGTTCTTTTCCAGACGAAGATAAACTGTACGAGATATCAGACAAGCTGTTGATGGGAATGAACGGAGATGCTGGCGACAGGGCTCAGTTCTCTCAGTTCGTGTCGAAGAACATTCTCTTGTACAAGATGAGGAACGGGTACGAGCTGGACACCGCCGCTGTGACACATTTCACGAGGAAAAATATAGCGGAAGCCATGCAAAATAAGGTTTTGTATTTGCTACAACTGCTATAGACATTACACTCATACATCTGTTTTATATCAGATGTTTTGTGTTTTTATGTTTTAATTTGAAGGAGATGGTAAAACCGATCCAAATTAGGAATTCCAAGTATTTCTTATGTACTAATGAATTTTTTTGTGCGCAACTTTTTGATGTGAAACATCTAATGCGGCGGTCAGACCCGCTGGTGGCCATGGCGAAGCGTCACCATTCGTCGAATATTTTCTTTTGATTACATCATATTTATTTCCTTCAATAAACCAGTCTTTCATGCATATTTTGTGCACAAAATGGTTTAAATGTTCCACATCTACCAGGCGTCCCAGGACGGCTTATTTTTCTCAAATACTAATAAGGTTTTCACGCAATTTTAAAACCATAATTTTATAACATTATTGGTACACGTACGTACATATGCAGATAGATATGAGAAGACTGAATTGGCCATAAACAATTTATTATTATCTATTTTATTTAAAAAATACATTGTTACGGATTAATTGAACAATAATGGATAATCTAAATAATAATTAATCTGTGAATGTATGCTAAATAAAATAGCGTCATTTAAATTCGTTCTTACTAGATATCTTTTGCAAACACAATCACAATCGTGCTGGTTAGATAGCAATATTTACACAACTTGAATATCAAAGGAAATAATTGCATGAAGTCACACGTCTAATCACACCATTAGACGTGTTTTTGTTCAGTAAGTAATCAAAATAAAATTGCCCAATTGCCTTAATAACATACATCATTTGGCTTCTTGTAATGCTTGCTAAATATTCAACTTAATTTTTTTCATTGCGATATTTGTAATGTGTTTCTTTTAACGTAAACTAAAGTTTCTTTTTAGTGCTCCGTACCCAAAGAGTGCAATTGTCTATGGCCGCTATAATAACAGATAATAAAAAATTAAAAAGAATAAGGTTTATTTTTAAGTATCCACGCTATGTTTAGCCATTACGTCTATGATCGTGTAATATTTTGTTATGTTATCTAGCGGTATTCGTACTTGTTCTGCTTGTCGCTATAAACATGTTTTTTGGTCCTTTTATTCTCAAACTTAATGACCGTTTTTTTTCACATTAATGGTACGGGACCCGTCGTACGCCAGTACGACTAGTACTTGGCGGATTTGTAAAATCATGTATGTTTTAATCATTGAAATAATTGTGTTATTTTAGTCTCCCTACGTCGTGAATGTGTTGTTGGGTGGTTTCAATGAAGCTGAAGGTGGAGGCCAATTGTATTCTTTGGACCATATCGGATCTTGCATCAAGGTGCCCTATGCGTCCCACGGACTCGGTGGTCTACTTACCTTGGGCCTTTTGAGCGGTTTTTATAAACCAGGTAAGACAGAACGTCCGTCCGTCTGCTGATAAAAATGGATTTGGCAACATATTGCATTTATTAATATAAATTAGTCATTTTAAGTGAGATCCAGTTATACCGAACTTTAAATTATGTGATGACAATAAGAGTACTATGAATGCAAAGAACGAAAACTATGATACATACACTTCGTCTCAGGAAAACGAAAGGATCAAAGGTTCTGAATACAAGAGCGATTCGTGTCTTATGTTTTACTCAAATATGTCATCTGGCAATTATTATTTCTGTACATCTATTTAATGTTACAAAGTTCCTTATTGTACGTCTCACTGTGCTACTTAGTAGATGACTAGCTCTAAAAACGTAAGATGACCTAGACAGGCAAACATGTATTTAATTACTATAGTATCTGGCAGTATGGTAGTACATAGTACCAGCTAATAGTGTTTTTTATTTAAGTACTTATCATAGTCAACTAATTTCAATACGTTTTGAAAAAAGTTTTTTTTTTATATAGAAGCAACAAACGTGCATGCAGTCTACCTGATGTTTAATGGCCACTGCCGCTTATGGACATTGGTAATCAGCCCCAGACAGAATTTAAATTGTACCTTACTTAGCCTCATATGCGTTACAAGTACTATCCCTGTGAACTAAATTGGAATCATATAAGTGTCTCCCTTGCTGCACCCTTCAAACCAGACACAGCAGCGCTTTACTCTGCTGTTATAAGGAAGGATAGATGTGGAAAGAGGTGTAACAGGAGGAGTCGAACCACGAACCACTAATATTTGCATGCTATATTATGTAGCTGAATACTGTACCAACTATTTATTTATAGTATGTAAGACCTTAAACTGTTAATTGTATTCAGTGCAAATAAATTGAATTTGAATTTGAATTTGAATTTGAATTTAAAAATTTACTACTGAGCGTCCTCGGGTTCCACTATGGCAGCACAAGTTAGGCTGCTATATTGGAACCCGGGGGGCGTCACCTCCCACGTACATGCGCTGCGTCGTCTCGTCCGGGAGCAGGACGTACACGTGGTGCTCCTGGGCGAGACGAAGCTCCGCCCCAACCAAAACTTCCGTCTTCCCAACTACTCCGTGTACCGCCGAGACGAAGTCTCGCCGGCCGGCTTCCCGTACAGGGGCACGGCCATAGCGGTCCGCCGCGACGTGGTACACGGAGAGTTGCCGCTCCCCCCGTTTACACACACACGCTCCATCGGGGCTGTGGTGAACGCGGGGGGTCAGGACTTGCGGCTGTTTGCTGCATACCGCCCGCCTGGTTCCCGATTTATCCCGCAGGACATCCACACCATCTTGGGCGATGGTAATGCGACCCTGCTGGTTGGCGACCTCAATGCCAAACATATGGCTTGGGGGTCCAGAATCGTCAACACAGCCGGTCGCGCACTGTACCTTGACTCCGAGGCGATGGGCTATGAGGTGATAGGGCCAGAGTCACCCACGCACATCCCCTCGGACGAGTCCTCTCGCCCGGATGTCCTGGACCTTGTGCTCCACAAAGGTCTCAATTGTCCTATTAGCGTGGAGGTGCTGTATGACCTGGACACGCAGCACCTCCCCATTCTGGTCACGCTTGGCCTGGGGGCACAGTTCGTTGCCTTCCCGCGCCAGACTCGAAGGGTGAATTGGGAGCAATTTCAGGCCGCTACAAGCGGCATGAAATTAAAACATCCACTCAGCACACCGGCTGGGGTGGAAGCGGCAGCCAGCGACTTCGCGACCACGGTCAAGGAGGCGCTGGAGGCTGCGACCACACTCACGCCGCGCACCTATCGCAGAGCTGAACTCCCACTTCACCTGGAGAGGAAATTGAAAGCTAAAAGAAATTTACGCCGTCTTTGGGCGCGCACCCGGTGTCCCCGGATCAAGCGTGAACTGAATCGATTGGCGGGGGAGTTGACTGTTGAGATGGCGGAGTACCGTGGCGCCACCTGGGAGGCAGTGATCGACCAGGCAGGCGAACACGAGACTTCACTCTTCCATCTGAACAGGCAGCTCACCCGAGCCAAGGCACCCGTCTGCCCACTCCTAGATGGGGCGGGCAGGCGCTGCTTCGCAGCTAGGGACAGAGCCGAGATCATTGCGGAGTACTTGGAAGAGCAATT
>DWJS01000450.1:0-11368 GCA_018248975.1 Codatractus imalena | reverse complement strand
CTCTTCAGTTTCGGGAACAAGAAAAAGTCACAGGGGGGCAGATCTGGGGAATACGATGGCTGCGGTATCATTAGTGTATTGTTTTTGGCCAAGAAGTCGCGTACAAGCAGCGATGTGTGAGTGAGCAGGGGCGTTATCGTGGTGTAAAATCCAATTTTTGTTTTTCCACAAATTCGGGCGTTTCTAGCGGATTGCTTCGCGCGAATTGCGCATACCTAACTTGCAAGTAATATTCCTTATTCACCGTTCTACCCTGTGGCAAGAACTCATGATGCATCACGCCCCTGCAATGGAAGAAAACTGTAAGCAAAACTTCGCCATACTTTTTGTACATACCGTATATCTAATACAACATCATCTTGATTTTTCTCACTTAAAGTATTGGTGGAGAAGTAACGTTCTTCTATGATACTTCTCCTTTTATCTTCATTATTATTGTGTAAAAGCCTTGAAACACGGACTTTGAGATATTTTCCGAATATTTTATATGACCAGCAGATACTTTTTACTTCGTAGATCGAGATCTTTCAATGTTTTAGGAAAGTTATAATTTCCAGGTAACCCACATGCCGGGCCGCACGCTCAGCGTGACACTGAGCTGTCCCCACGAGCAGTTCATGTGTCGGATGGGGCAGTACATCTTGATGCAGTGCTCGGATGTTTCCGTGTTGGAGTGGCATCCCTTCACTGTTGTTAGGGTTAGAATTTTTTGAGCGATATTTTTTTGTAGTAGTAGCAAACGAGCTTTCAGTTTAGCGAATGATTAGTGGTTGGTGACGCCCTTGGACCGTTGCTTGCAACCCTTTTGGCGACGTCTTGCCATGCGCAACCAACTATGCGATCCCTTCTTCACTCGGTTCGACAGTGTTGTTTACTACGGTACACATAACTTGCGCTTTATTTCATTATGCTATATTTTGTTTCTGTAATAATATTATCTTTTATGCATATTACTTGTACGAACACGATGTTTCACATCTGCCAGGCGTCCCATGACGGCTCACTTTTTTATGTGCCATTACTAGCCACGGGTCTTCCCACATAATTGGACAGCCCTGAAGCATTTTCTATCACGCTGTTCCAATGCGGACGAATAGAGAAGGTTAGTGGCATACCCGTGTCGGATCTGCCTCTGACAAGGTTTGACGACTGTTATACTAGTATATTAATCGGTACCAATGGCTTAAGCCACTGTCCTCCGATGGACGCGCTGTTTAATGATGTTAAATTTACCCACTAGCGGTTAACCATACCACAATTGGCCGTACTTGACGTTGCTTAACTGATCTACACATCAGTTGAGGCCTACACAATTAAGAGGCTAATTTGGAGAGTGTCAGTTGAGTTCACTTTTAATCGTCTTCAAATTATATGACAATCTATTAAGTCGACTAATGCTTAGGTAATCTGTGATCGATATTGATCGATCCAAATAGTTTAAGGCCATCTTGCCTTTCAATCATCTCGGTCATTTCGACTACGATGACGATGACAATGTGAAAATCTTATTTTCGAAATATATTTTTACGTATGATGTTTTTAATTATATGTATTTCAATTTAAGATAGTATGTGTAGTGTGTAGATAAAATAATATGAGCATTTCTACAATTCAGATTCCAACGTGTACCCAAAGAGATTTTGTTATTTGGATAAAAGTGAAAGGAGACTGGACAGAAGCGTTTGAGAACTTATTGTCGGATAAGGGATACCATAAATTAAGGTAAAATTTGTCATATTTATCATATACTATATTAGAGTATCTTATAAATATCTTTAGGTAAGAGTAATTTAACTGTGTTGTGAAGAGCCTTTTTATTTATTGGTCTTATAGGGGGGAGCTTAAATATAATTTGTAAATATCAACGAATTTTAAGTGTCAGTAATTAACTTCAAAATTTGTCTGTGTCTACAAATTAAAAAAAACATTTCCAAAGAGTCCTGCTAATTTCTGTTTGTGCTGCTCAGTTGTGAAGTGACTTTGATTTTGACTGGACTTTCGTAGAAAACTGGAGGGTTCTTTATTGGCTAGGTGATTTAGGCTCAAAAGGAAAAGGTTTTACCCTCCAAAGGATAGGAGGGAGGAATTTGATTAATATATGTATAAAGCCAACAGCTGAACCACGAAGATTAATATACTTACCGATATGCAATTAAAGTGAGATTAAAATAATTATACGGATAATTTCTTTCAGTGTACTCATCGATGGCCCATTCTCTAGTCCTATGGAAGGAGCAAGCAGGAATGACGTGTCGATATGCGTGGCCGCAGGGGTGGGCATTACACCCTTTCTAGCCATGCTGCATGATATTTACAGGCAAGTGGGTTGATAAAAATGACGCAAAAAGCCAAAGCTTGGCAAAAATGTGATTTTCTATGGATTTTGACCATACCATATATACATGATAAGACCCACATTGTCTTTTTGACTCGGTAGAAGAATCCTGGGGCTACCAGTCCTAAAACGGTATTGTTCAAGAATAAAGCTGATAAAGAATTTGCTGATTTATTCATGGTTATTATTTCCAGGAATCCCAGATCTCGATTGCCAGGCAGGATTCATCTTCTATGGATAGTTAGAAGTGAGCAAGAGATCACATGGCTCGCTGACTTAGCGCACAGAACCATAGCTGAGCTGAGACACGCTAACCGACCAGATCGGCTGCATCTAGAATTTTACGTCACCAATTCCAAAACAAATGAATCTAAAACTGTAGATAGAGAACAAAACGCGTTAACACACATGGTAGTTGTTGACGAAAAGGGAGATCTCACACATATCTTGACTAGAACCGACAAAACCGTTGGCGATGATGAGAAAATGACGCTTTTGACGCCGCATATGAAGAGGAACACGTACGTGGACACAAGGAATGTAGATAAGGAAACTGATGACAATAATTGTGATATACTTCGACATTACCCGCTGGTTGGGTGCAGGATGAGGCGAGGTCGGCCTCACTGGGACCGAGTGTTTGGGTACTGGGTGCATTTATACCCGGGGTAAGTGACTAAGCTCACCCACTGAATTCTATGGAGAAATAAATGTGCAGAATTTTTTTTTTTTACCTTTTCGTTGCTTGATATAGGATTAATGCTAATAAGTTGGATTGATTAAATAGGATTTAATATTTCTTTTTAAACCGCTGACTGTAATTCGGTCCAGAGTCTAGATAGTCACAATCAAAGTCAAAGTCAAAATATTTTATTCAAAGTAGATTCTTACAGAAATATTTTCGAACGTCAAAAATCTACCAACACTTCGCAAGGTGTTACGTTATGGAGAAGAAGCGGGGAAAGAAACTCCATAACACACATCTTTTTCATAAAAAATAATAATTACAAATAAATATGTTAAAATAATGGTGCTCGTGGAGCTTGAGCTGGAGCTATAAAACACTTGTATTATACACAAAATTCCTTTAAGAAAATATGATCTCCAGTAGTACTAAACAGAATGTCGTGTTTATGTAATGCGACTGCACGAACCCAATTTGCACTTAGCGTTATCTGTGTACTCGTACTATACTTTAACTGACTCACTCGATCATGTTTAACAACAATGGTGACACATATAATAACACGTACGGAAGTGTATGTAGTGTGGCGAGTGTGATAGGAAGGTATTATAGGGCCGCCGGCTCTCACGTAAGACCGATTGGTCGGTACGTGAATGGGTGACCGCTTATGGCAATTTCCCTGAGCATTTCCGTATGTCGGAGGACACTGAAGTGTCGGTACCTTTTATGATTAGGTGATTAGTCTTAAGGGATAAACTTTGACAGTTAAAAGGGATACACTAAAGAAATAAAAATCTTGTTATTTGTCACTTGGTAGAATTACAACTAATTAAGAATAATTAATTTTTAATGATTATTGATCACACCTATAGATATGTATGATAAATTTTAGAAGAGCAGTGTTTGCAACAATTTTTTTGAAAGGGCTAAAGGTCTCATTCGGTTACAGATACCCGGTTACAGACAGTTTAACAGTAAATGCGGTGCAGTTATTGCATTGCAAGGTTTCCGTATTACTAATGTTCACAAAATAACTAAATGGATTTAAAAATCGGCTAAGTGCGAGTCGGATTCGCACATACGGTTCCGCACGGGTTCCGTACTACCGTCATTAATCCCGTGCAAAAAACATTAAACAAAAACTCGTATGCAGTTCCAAATGCAACGTAAACAATACCATCGTGCATCGTAAGAAAATATTACGTTGTCATCCTTCATGCTAGCACGTCGTCACAATAGCCATACCTTACCTTATTATCTATTAGTACCTTAGTATTTCTATGAGGGTGCCAACGGCATTCTTTGCGTTGGCACTCCTTCGGTACTCAATCCTAAAAACATGATATTGCATGAACATTCAGTTGTGTTATCCGATGAATAAATTCTTGCATATTTGAACGGAAAAAGATGCCACAAATGAAATTGCCATATATCTGTTGTCTATAGACATATTTTCAACTATCAACTTTTTTATTATTTTTATCGTTTTTATCACTACGCTTTGTACAAACAAGTTTCACCCACGACACCGCACGTGTGGATTATGTTAGCGATGCCTACGATAAGTTCGATGATAACATTGACAACATTGTCTGCACTATTATTTGTTGTTATTGATTAATAATAATTATGAATTGCATATGCTTCTTCTAACAATTGCCGAACACCAGAGTGTTATTTTTACTTACATTACTATTGATTTAGCTATCATTATTTCCTAATTATAATGCCAATATATTTTTACGTTATCGCTATATTTTTGTTGCATCGCATTGATATAGGAATTAATCTGAGTGGTTAGTCGTTCGGCATTCAAGTGCTTACGTACAGAACGGTAAAGATCTCTTCGTGTTTAAACTACAAAGGCATCACAGCTACACTGAGTTCTGCTTTATCACAGCATTGTCAAGTATTTTGGTTAAAAAGGCGTGAAAAGTGAGATACAACAAGAGTGCCAAGTCTAACGTAGTCTTTAGGAGTAGAATCGCATCTTTGGCCGATCTCAGTTAAATTTCCTCCTTACACCGCGAGAGATGAGAAGTAGGATCGCTCTAGAGCATGCTTCTTCAGAATCTTGGATAATAATAAAGGAAGTTGCCAGTTTTTGTCAGATGTTTTTCAACCGCCTGTACAACTCCCGACCAGGTTATACAACTGTTAGCTAATGAAGAACGGGATCGGCGACTTAAACTCTCTGTAGCGCGGAACCGTGCATGGAATTGCCCGCTAATGCAATGATACTATACCTTTTGTACATCGTTGCACTAATGGTAACTCATCCAACTCTCGACTGGTTTTGACGTAGCTTATCTTTGTAGATCGGGTACAATCTACACAAGCCGCAGTGGTATGCGCGCTCTAGCTCGTAAGCTATATCGTAATATACGAGTAAGTTAGGTGCGTATTAGAAATTATTTTATTTTATTTATTTTTATTTTATTTGGGTGGCTCACAGCTATCTAATAACAGTAAACGCTAGAGAGAAAAAATAAAGTAAGCCAATTACAAAATTATATATCACTTACAAAGATAAACAAATTTCTTTCTGAGGTATTTAAGTCTAGCAGTGAGTGTTAATTATGGACTGTTAATAGTTAATAAATAATACAAATTTCAACACACTTACTATTGTAGAAGACATCCCAAAAACCTTGGATAACACTGTCGAAGTTTTCGAGACATCTCCAATATAATGCTGAGAATACCATAGTAAATCAGCATCTATTTATACGGAAACTGTTGCTCAGATAATTTTCTATCCTAGTGAAAGATCTGCCTTTGCAGATCTAAATATTAGATTTATACATCACCTGTTTTATTAGTTACGGTCCGTTACGTGATACAGATATTGTAACCTGTTCGCAATGTATGAATGTAGGTAAGTAGGTTTGTTATGTAGCGGGATACTTTACGATTGTGGTTACTTGGATTACATGTTGACAATCAACTTAAATGTCGAGAATCGGTTCTTGAGTTTATTTATATCACTACTTTATTAAAAGTGGTAGAACATTTATTATGTAACTTTCTTATTCAAGACAGCGGTATATGCGTTTTTTATTGGTTTTGACACCGACTTCCTAATGTGATATGTCCAATTTCTTAGGGAGGGCAATACGTTTGTTAGTTCTATATACCATACCACATATTCTTCTTCTCAGTCAAGTTTGTTGGGGCTTTTGCGATATTTCTCCACTTCTCTCTATTCATGGCACTGCGTGTACACTCCGTAAGAGAAGTCTTCGTAGATGTTTTGATGAGATCTGTCCATCTTGTGGGTGATCGGCTACTAGAACGTTGACGTTCTACGCTTCTTTGCACCATTAAACGTTCCAAGGAGCTCATTGCGGATGACATACCACATATATCCAACCTTGATTGATTGTCGAGTACCGTTTTCAATGGGTGGTGGTGATCGCTACCAGTAATAGTAAGTTTGTAGCGAATCCAATCAGTTACGCCTAATCCCTGTGTATTGGGCAGCAATTACCCGACCTACAAAGCTTGGCTATGTGGGGTCCAGTCGGGAGTTGGTGAGAACTAGTAACTTAATTTTATGCGATTTCATGTTTTAGAAGGCAATTTAGCCATTTCAGTCTTTACCATTGGATAGTAATCGTTAACCTAGTTGGGATGCAATTTTATATCATGTCACACGAATTGTCTACCGACCCGGGTACTTCTCTGTTAATAGGCATTAGTAAGTGCTCCAAGGAGGAGCTGCAAATATTGGCTCTATGTCAACGTTTCTTAACCTTTTTCAGTCCGCGGACCCCTGGAAAATACAGCAATTTCAAGGAACCCTTAATAAAAAACACAGGAATAAGTTTAAGACAATTTATTTTAGTACTGCTAAGTAGGCGTAGCGATTACGAGACTATCTGGAATTAAAATTTAAATAATATTACGCGAATGATAGTAGCGTGCAGTCTGATAGTAAGTGGTCACTGCGACTTGAATTCAAATTCAGATAGCATTTGAGACTTGAGGCCTGCTACAGATGTGTTGCCCTGAGGATTTTGATGGAATACTTTGTGTTTGTGAAAGAGTGTTTTGACCATACTATACCTTACATTTACATACCTTACAAATCCTTTTCTTCTTTTCCCACTATACTACACCCTACAAATCAGAATACAACAGCACTTAACGCTGCTGTTATTAGGCAGAAATAAGCGTGGCGGGGGTGATTCCAAGATCAAGTCGTCGAATCAAGGATTTTACTACCTTTAAAATCATCATTAAACCACTCGAAGGCGAGCTTAGTTTTAACTATCATAACGCAATAATTGCCTCCGGGATTAACTGTAGGATGTTATGGATATGAATTTTTTGGTCTTGATATGGATAAGGTCAATAGTATCAAGAGGTGTTACGGAAATCCATGTTATTAAGTTTGGATAAAACTACTTCGCAAAAAATAACTACTAACGTGTATGGTGGTATATAGTGTTGCATTAGTGCGATCACCCTACCTCCTACAAAGCAGGGTATCCATCCTATGTACCACTATCAAAACGTGTTTCACTCCAAAACAGAACATCAGGTTAAATTCTACGACGGTTTATCATTAAGTGGTTACCTGTAAGGTTATATGAATAATATTTTATCTTTTACGTACGGTAGTTACGGTAACAGATATGAAATCATTGCGGGTTATCCTATTATTTCGGATAGATTCGGTTACAAATATTACACGATTTAAAAATTATAAGAGGAAAAACAGGATAATCGGATACTTTTTCGCATAGATTTTTATTCCGAGTATCCTTTAGTTTACGGTACGGTTGCAACTCACTATAACATTCCTGATTAACTAATAAACGCTCACTTCGAAACCCGAAATAATATTTTATTTTATAAAGCTCTACATAAAGCGGACAAACACTTGTTGTTCCTGATAAATGTTATTAATAGATAGAGATACTTGGATGAATAAGTAGATCATGAATGTGTTGTGTGGCCCATCACTTATCGATAATATTACATCACAGTACATATTGTTTATGTCCTTGCTACGAAAGTTGCCATATAACTAAGTAGCGGTATTAACAACACAATATAGAGTACGTTCTATTTAGACTGACTGAAATACTGAATAATAATAATTCAAAATTCAGACATGGACACAAAAATTACACACAAAATCAGACAGTCATAATATGGTCACGGTAATATTTAAATATTATCGAGAATTCGGGATCGCGGGATGATAAACAATTACGTATAGAGAATATAAAACCTCTTCTTTTCGAAGTTTAAGAAGGTTAAATGAATACTTCTACCATGCCATTCTTCCATTTTACATTCCATAGTTATTCAGAGTTAGACTTAAAGGCCGTAATAAAGTTTGACTTCAGGCAGACTTCCAATCAGAAAAGGTCAGCAGGCAGGCAAAATTCCAACACGATGTTTTTCGATAAAAACCCTTATAAATATTTGATATATTCGTATTTATTTTAATAGTTTATAACACAATAAAGAAGGAAATCTACCCTGTAACATTAAAATTTAATGCTTTATTGGCATAACCGGTCATGAATAATAGTTGGATTATAAATGTTTGTCCGAAAAAAAATTTTTTTACATGTTTTGCGCCTAAAATTATTCAAAACGGCAATTATGTTTTGTGGTATATTACGAATTATGGCAAAACGTGAAAATTTACATAAAAGAAGAAAAAATAGCATGATAATATCCTGTTGAGGTTACAAGCAAAACTACTATAATTAAAGTTAAGTACGCAGTTAAAATTCCTATTTATTATCTAGCATCAAATGGTTTAGTTTATTATCTGTTCAAGTTATATTGAAACGTCATTTTGATTTTTTTGTTGAAAAAATGTTATTCTTGTGTTACGGACTTTGTTGGTGCGATTAGTTACGGCCCATGAAGTTTTAAATTTGTGTTAAAATTGCCAATTAAATCTTTTACGATTAAAAGGTTTTATTGGTGATGCCTAGTATGTTAATTTGATACCTTCAAATTACTTCATAAGGTGTTTACGTAAGATATTGTATTTTTTAATAACTTTAATTACTTGGTTACCTTCCTTAACTTTAACATCTTTTGTAGGTACTTGTTTATTTGTCACAAGTGTGATTGTGTACCTAGAACATAATTATCATCATCATTAGATGTATTTTTATAAGACTAATTGTCGTTTAACCTAACTAGGACTTATTAGTAAGAGCAGCAATAACTTGGTAACTTGAGGTGAAATGGAATCATTTTTTTAAGTAACTTCTTTGCAATTCTATTTGAACTTAAACAACTTACCACCGCTTCCAAGGTCCTTCGTTATGGAGAGGAATCCGCGAAAGAAATTCCACACACATACCTGTTTATCATTTCACGAAATGTACCATTCACAAATAATAACTTAAAATAATGAAGCACGTGGAGCTGACCACAGGTTCTCATGATCCATATAATCATTTACTTCATATACTTTTTTGACAGCGTTTGTACATCGATCTGTTTAAAATTCCCAAGTTCCCACGGACATAAAGTGATCAAGTTATAAACAGCATAATCTAAATATGTTAAATTTTTGCAAGCTATGCTGTATATTTAAATTTTATAAACATATTTTAATTATTTAAGTCCTTAATATAAATTAAATACGATAGTCGTGCATGTTTATCCTCACATTATTCTTATATCATATATTGACAAACAAAATTTATAAAGGCAAAATAACTGTTATAACTTTGAAGAAATCCGTGAACTTTTTCGTCCTATATTAGAAAAATAAAGAGGTTTCATGGGAGTATGGGTTTAATTTCATCGGTTTTAAATAATAAAACAATTAGAATTTTCTACCGGCATTTCGCTGGGTCCGTAACCCTCTAGCGAAGGCGGACGGTTAAGGAAACCGGAAACGGGGACCAAACTATCCCTTTCTTCCCGATCATAGTCTTCTGTCTCCCCAGGCCTGCACCCCATCAGGAGCTCGCCTTAATAAACCCGGTGAAGCTGTCAAGGCCACTATGGCCAACAGCAACTACACAATTCGAAAACAAAAATAGAATTTTCTTATGGGGTGTAAAATACGCAAATTTTTACTTAGAAACGGAAGTTGCTTTGCGTCGTAAATCAGTATGCGGACTTTGAAGTTAATGATTTTGAAGGTGAGAAATAAAAATTGAAATTGACGTCAACGTGGCAAATTAAGCTCGTTGCTTTAATTTACCATAAAGTTAATCGCCTAAAACTATAATCGCATAATCCTCTTTTTTCAAAGATACCTCAGCAAAAGATCAATAGAGTACTCCGATTCTTTAGTATACCATTCTATAGTACCTACGGTAAATGTATTGTGAAGAAAGAAAACCTAGCAACGTGGCATGCAGCTGCGGCTATCCACTGAACATTATTATATTGATGTGGTAATTATAATTTATACGCAATAACAATATTTAAATTAAACATTCTTTAAAACATTTGACTTTAATCACAATACCTAACTAAAGTTATGTTTGGATTTTCATAAATCTTACCAGTGTTACCAAAACCTCAATAACTTTATATTTCCTTAAAATAAATCTCGTCAAATTTAGCAAAATATCAATCAATAAATTTCCTATTCGAGTTTGAGGTTCTACTTGCTGTATTTGCGAAACCCAAGGTCCTATGGCGTTAAAATTCCAAATCGGTTGGCAAATGTCAAAAATCAGGAAATGAGAAGCTTCTCTTTACTTTATGAAGTATAATTAAATTCAATAATTATACTTAAATTCGTATATAACATTTTTCGGGCAAAACCGCACTACATACTTGTAATCATCGTATCCCTGACTTTTATGATTTAGGCAGCCGGTATCCTTGAATTATCATAGTTGAGATCCAATCTTTCATGTGAAACATATTGTCTTCGATTTGTACGTTTGTACGTATTTTACCTAGGTGTCACTAAAGTGACACAGCAACTACACAATTCGTACAAAAAAAAAAAGATTGGTATGTGTGAAAATTTCCAAACTATTACCACTTCTAAAAGTTGGTAAAAATTACGTCGCAAGTTTTCGTTACCTACATATTACTACAATTAGGGTGAGTCAAAAAAATATTTTTTAGAAAAATTGTATTCCTGCGCAAAGCCGTTAACATGTTGAAAACATTCAACTGGCGATTTCAGATCATAAATTATATTTTGATGGCTTTATGTAATTTGGTTTTATTATGTGTATTCTAGGGTGATTCAAAAAAAAAAAAATTTTTTTTTTTCTTTCAAACAAGCTCAAAAGTTTCATTTGGGTGTAAAAAAATTACTGTGAAAAGATGAGCTCTTAATATTAATATTAAGGTTGTTCTCATCGCATTTTCTTAATTCCCATAAGAATAAC
>DWJS01000449.1:0-11370 GCA_018248975.1 Codatractus imalena | reverse complement strand
AGGTGTGTGAAGTCTACCAATCCGCACTTGGCCAGCGTGGTGGACTATGGCCTAAATCCTTCTCACTCTGAGAGGAGGCCTATGCCCAGCAGTGGGACTAAAATGGTCGTGATGATGAAACACAAATGAGTTCCAGCTGCGCCCAGTTTTAATCCCACACGTGATTTAAGTTTTGTGTAATTTTTCAGAACAATTAACAAGACTTATACTTAACAGTTTGATTAGAAATTAATGTTCTTTGCTTAAAAAAATAAATATTTTTCAATTTAATTCAGATACTAAGTGGCTCTTTTCTAACGTTAAATACCAAACAGTTCTGTACCCACTTGGGAACTTAGTGAACAATCAACAAAGCTCGAGTACTCCCAGGGATGCCAAGCAAAATCTGAAGCGTTAGAGTTAGTAGAGCATCCAGTTTCAAAGCGGGGCCCTGCGCGGGTTCTTGATAAGTGGATTAATTACGTGGATGATCTTCTACCTAAATTAGCCGTATTGCGTTACACCTGATCCTTTCATAGTAACTATGCCTTTGTGTTCCTAAATTCTACCCGAATTCAATTTGAGATTTAATAATTTGCCAACGTCAATAACAAGCATGAGATTTGAACTATGATTAATATGAATAGCCATTTAATAAAATAAGAATAACGTTAGAAGAAAAAAGCAGCATTGGAAAATTTAGACGAGCTCCGAACAAACGAAGGTCAAGTTTGTCTAAATTTTAGTAAAGATTTGCTACTTTACAGACTTTGTTATTAAAAAACCTTAGGTATGACGAGTTATGCAAGGGGGTTTTCTTTTGGTATTATAAAGATCAATTAGTACCTAAGTGCCAAGTAACATTTAAGTGACTTAATAGGATATTTTTTCACATTAATAAGAAACGGCGGCCTAGACTAAAACAACTATAATTCTATAGTAGGTGTTGAAGGAGGCAACTAAGGGAATAAATCCAGAACAAGGATAGTAGGCTAGCAGTGTATTTCTAGGAAAAGATTCATTTACTCTTTAACACACACGGCCATGTGTGTGGTGATATTATAGTCATATACATACGTTCAAATCAAATAAAGTGCTAATTAATCCGATATTATAATCATAAATGAATTTCTGAGAATAAATTGTTTATGATTATACATATATTATCATGCATTAAACTTCGTACAAAAATAATACAAAGCAGGAAAGTATTGTGCATTGCTTGTATTCAATGTAATAATAAGCAAAACGGACGAAATAAATACTGCACCTGGATAAATAAAGTAATTGTAAAGTTAGCAAATATGGGTATGGCAAACTCGTGGGTAATTGATGTAGGGTAATCTACACAAATAGTAGGGGTCCATCCATTAACATAACCTATGCAATCTTTTTGATCACAGTGATCCTCACGTGAATTTGAATATCTAAATCTAGATCTATACTAGAATTTAGAACAGCAAAATAGGAACCCACGTTTAAGATAATAAGCTTATCCATATTATTCAAGCAGTGATGAAGGCCAATAATATGTAATTTGGTACTTATTTTGAATAACTTGTTGCCAATACGGTTATCTAAAATTGGTCAAAATCATTATATTAGACCTATTATTATTTTACATACAAAAATCTAAGCAGAAATCTAAAACCATTCGGATTTTAAAAATCAAAATGAAGAATAAAAAGGTTACATTAATGTTCTTCATATGACTCGCTGTTACTTTTTATGTATTTTTCAAAACAATGACTAGTAATTTGAGTGATAATAAATCGCGAGTCATGTGCAAATTGGCAATTATTAATTATGTATTAATTGATTTAACAATGAAGGAAAATATCATGATGAAACCCACGAGCTCTTCAAAATGTTCTCAAAGTTGTGTGAAGTCTCCTTACTCGCACTTACAACGTATTATGTATGTTGACTAAAACACTTCGACTATAAGAAGCGACTTATATGTTTTAGTACAATAATAAATCTAACAATAATTATAATTTACTTAAAAGATAACGAAACGGTGTATTTTCAAAATAACATTCAGATTTTTACACGTATCTTTTGTATTCGTGAATAGTGGTGTCAACCGTCAGCGGATGTCAACCGCGTCACGGACAGCGGACAGAGCGGGCCGCAAACGCGCGGCTTGATTACACCTGTCCCTCACGATTAATACAATATTGTGTGTGATTCAAATTGAATTAGCTGCCATTGTACCATTACCCGCGTATGTTTCGTATGGAGTATCGCTTTTGAATATTTAGTAGCCAATTTAGATCGTGTTTCTATTGTGATTTGCTAATAGTATCCGCTCTTGGGAATATTTCGAATTTAACCTATGTTTGTTTTCTAGATTACGAATGAATAACGTAAGTACAATTAAAGGCCCATTCCTGTAATATGTTTAATGAACTTACTAAATTAATACATCAAATTAATATGACCAAAGATTCCTTTGTTTAAAATCATTATACATATCCAATCCGTAAACCATTTGTATTTGTTTTAAAATTATTGGCAAAATAATGATAAAAACTTATATCAAAATAATGATAAATATATTTCTAGCTTGTAGCTAAATTAATATATTAAAATATTACTACTGCCAACTTATCTATTACATTATATAACCGACTTCAAAAAAGAGGGCGTATTTTCATGAACAATGCACCGATTTGGATAATTCATTCCACATCTAATAGAGTATGCTTCACGGATTGTGCAAATAGATTCAGTCATCTTTAAACGTGGATGTTAAGATTTAACTTGATCGTTTTACGTATTTAGCGTGGCAATTATATTACTATTATATCGAACCATTTTTCTTATATATTAAATACTATTAAAGACATGCATGTATGCATACTGAAAAAGTTTTGAAAACTGAGTTGTTTTTTACATTTACTAAGATTACCCACGTATACAATACATTATGTATTAGCACAATACAATCCAATATAATGCGGACCTCAGCAACAGCTGTCACAAACACCACTAATGAATAAATAATCCAAACAAACAGATAACAAGAGATGCCAATTAAACAATACACTAATTAATTCCAAACATTGGTGTAGTGGACTTAATTAGAGTAGGCATCATTATTAAACGGGCGATGCACACAAGCGCAGGTAACACAATACGGACGAAACACAATGGAAAGTTGAAATTAATAACGTTTTATTATATCTTGTTATGCCTTGTTATCCAATGTATTGTTTAGGTATACCGTTAATACTAATTCGTATCAATAAACCAGACCAAAGGGATTTTAGCGTGAATTCGGAATAATCAATTTATGAAATAGATTTGTTAATTTGCTATGTAGCTTATGCCGTAGGGACTCGTTAAAAAGTGTCCACAGCACTTTCCTTGCTCTTGACACATAAGATCCAACAACCATTTTATCGAACTCTCGGTTACATGAGACCTGCTACAAGAGGTCCAGTTAAGTTACCGTATTCAGATAATACATTTTTAATATATACAGTCTAAAACCTTACTCAATAATTGCCCAACCTTTTTTTTAAATCAGACTTGTTCTATCTGTTCAAACAAACAAAATATTAAACATGGAATCTTTTCAACTTTACACTATACCTACTGCTATATACTAAGCTGACATTCCCGACGCGAAGTGACGTCCCCAAATAGGATAACAGAGCTGTCTTAAATCTAAGAAGTTTCCATAATGTTCCCATGAATATATAAAGTAACCAATCCGTGTGTTGCCAGCGTAGGAACAACAGCCTATGTTTTTCTGTTAAATGAGTTCTGTGACCACTGAATAATGGGTTCATAATAATATAAATTTATAATATCGATTGTTTTACAAAAACAATTATCTTTTTTTCTCGCACCCATATAATTTTATCCGAAATATATCCTAAATATGATGTAAGCAGTGATAGTAGTTGCCTAGTGGTTGAAAATTCGGTCACTCAAACAGGAGGTCCTGGGTTCAAACCTTACGCACGCACCTCTGATTTTTCGAAATTATGTGCGTACTCCAGATTAATTATCAATAGCTTAGCGTTGAAGGAAACCATCGTGGAGAAAACTGCACGCCTAAGAGTACAAAAACAAAAAAGTTCTCAAAGGTGTGTGAAGTCTACCAATCAGCATTGGCCAACGTGGTGGACTATGGCCTAAATCCTTCTCATTCTGAAAGGAGACCTGTGCCCAGCAGTGGGACAAAAATAGTCGATGATGATGATGTAGCATAATTTAGTATAACGAAAGGCACAATTGGTGTAAGAATAATTTTATGTCATATAATATAAAACAGTTTAGTGACTTTTATTGCGAAAGATAGAGTTACCCGTTGTTTGACGAAGTTTGAGGACGAGAAAGTAAGTTTGTGTAGCATATTTACTGCTCAAACAAAGGCTCTTCGAACAGAATAAACCTATTGTAATATAATAAATAAATATCTAACGTATAGTTATGCATTTTTACCTTATACCTACTCTCCAGTTATTGTTTATTTTGATATTCCTGCATAGATTTAATTATTTAAAAATAAGACATGATCGTTGAGAGACGGATGTATAATACTGTTATCTACTCTCTCCCTCCTCTCTACCCTTATTTGACTAAACTATAATAATTGTATATTAATATAATGAATCATTACGTCAATCAGAGCAGCAATAGGTCAGCAGTATGAACCCTACATTTTCAAAATCGTGTTACTGTAACAAATACTATTTAGATACTATTTAGTACAAAAATAAGCATTATATTTAATTTATATTAAACATAAGTTACAAGTACAAAGTAACTAACTAAATATAAAGTAGTTTATGCACGCAAGTAAAGTATTTTATCCGCCGAAGTGTCCAATTAACTAAACATTAGACAACCCGTCTAGCTGTGTGACAGGCTTTCTGGCTATCGTTTGTTATTGCAGCTAAGTCGTTAGGCCACTAAGTGGACAAGCTAATCCCCTCGACATCGTATAACCATACATCCTATCGATTAGATGAGAAAACCTGCAACTATGTTAGTGTACGAGTCAAATTACATTAGTAGAACTTGTTACCGGAACAATAGTCACTGTGCCAATCAGAGATTCCCGCTTTCGATACTCAGCCGGTCAAAAATATATTTATAACTATTATTGAAGTATGCCTGCAATATTCTATATTATCTTTATGTTTTGTCCATCAAGCTAAGAATATAGAGGCTTAATTTGAAGAAAATTAAAAAAAAGGTTCTAATGCACTTTTTAATAATATACTAACTTCTTGGCCCACACACAAACACTAAACGGTTTATAGTCCATATCTAATATACGTAAAAGAAGCCACACAGTGTTGTCGGCTTTTTAATATCGGAGGCGAGAGCTGGCCGAACTGTCCCACGAAACATTTTCCATTAATAAAACGCGAAAAAGGAATATTACATATGAAAAAGACATATATCCGTATCGCCGGACCCGCCGCTATCTCCTCGGAAGGTAATAACTTCTTTACAAGTCCAAAGTCCGAGGGATTGAAAAGCAATTTCAGCAGGACACCCCCGCCCTCGCGCGGGGCCGGACTCACCATATTTCTTTTTCGCCGCAACTGTAATTCGCCTTTGATTTAATCTCGAGAAACAAATCTTAGAATGTGAAACTAGTGATAGGCATCTGTGGAGCTAGTTTCACTGATTGGATTCCAACCCCGCCAGTGAGTCCGAATGCTCCCACATTTGAATCGGTCACTGCAGATATTTGTTTGATTTCGCCACAAGATTGCATTTCGTTATCCGAGCCGAGTCCTTGTTTTAGTGCGTTGTTCGATTTACTATACTCATGGAGCGTTCCAACTTAGTTTTTTGAGGTAACATCTGAGGTATCTGTAATGCACTATGGGAGTCTAACCTAATTTATAGAACATGTTTACATATGCCCATAAGCGGCAGTTATCAGGCATACCAATTTGCGACTTATATGATGTAAGTAAATAACATTACGACTGACGACATTAATAAAACGCTATTAAATACTTTCAATTATTTTGAACAGAAATAATCATTGTATTCCAAGGACTTCTAACCACAAATGTGGCCGCCTAATCGCGGTAATTGTATTTGTAACTCGGGTGAAGTCATAAACTCGGGTGATAACAAAATAAAATTAAGTAATATTTTTATTTTATTTTACCAATAGGTATTAAAATAATCCGATAGATGAATACCTACATGTAGTCTATAGATATACTATTTACATAAAACTTTAAATACATACATTGACATGTTTGTGTCATGTCAAAAAGTCATATAACCCATATTAATGTTGACCCTCGTGGCGCAGTGATTACGATTTCTACAATCATATCTGTGCCTACAATTAGAGTCATTAAAGGGTTATTATTATGCATACAATCGCAATGCAGAAAACATAGCAACCACTGCAACTGAAAAGGTTTTGGGCAAACATCACCACGCTGCCATAGTAAACGGAGGTAATAGTTGATAATAATTACAAAACAATACCAATAGGTGTCTTTAACTTGATACATTTAAACACAATAGTCGTTAGTAGAATAACCACAATTAATTTTAATGTTATACAATAAAATGATAACGTACCAACATACCAACTTGTGTCTATTAAAGTATCAAATACGTTTTGAATCGCATCAATAAACCACACAGTCAATACGCATATCGAGTGTCGACGAGTCAATTTGTAACGTATCAGTAAACTGGATGGAAACGAAACTTTACCCAGTTTACCGTGAGTTTACCCGTGGGCGGCGACGCGTCTCGGCTATCGCGTTACGATACTGCAAGTCTGCAACGCAACCAAACCGCAAAATATACTTTACACCTACCGAGTCACCCAGCGAGTCCTTCGCCAGCACACTTAACGCATTCTACATATATAAATAACATTCCCGTTGTGTCATGGTCACACAAGAATGGTTACCCAATCACCCAGACTTGGAGTAGAAATCTCTAGAAATTATACCTTATTATATTGTTATTTTACTATGACCTAACCAGGATCAAACCCGGGACACTTCATATCAAACGGGTATGGTAGTCGCAGCATACTATTTGTAACTAGATATTTATTACTAAACCGAGTGTACTATTCAAATCATTAGTTACATATTATGCATTAGCATGGTGCATTATTTACAGTACCGGAATAACTGAGCTTTGCCCGCAGAATAATTGTTTGTGCTAAACCAAAGATCTTCTCTAGTTGGGCAGATAGACCCATGGCAGTAGCACATCTTATTCGAGCAATTTTTGAAATACAAATTATATATTGCATGTGAAATAAGATAAAGTTATCCCTTACCATACTCACAGTAACCCTGTTATACCCAAAAACATAGGGGATGCTACCGAGTTCTAACAAGATTAAACTTTTGTATGCCAATAAACCAAAACTATTTAAATAACCTTGTGCAAATTTTACGTAATTCCAAAAGGAGAAAAATCTATGTAAGCCCCACTCAATTTGAGTTGAGACCGTCTCATCCGGCCGGCCGCAGATCGCTATCACCTAAACTATTCCGAGCGCCTTATTTATATAATCTAACTATTTGCGAGGGACAAGCACCCCTTATGATGTTATTCTCTTTTGCTAGCCTTTATGGGGAATCTACACAAATCTGGTTAGAAAGACTTTGAGTGACACAGCTGGTCTGCTTTTCGGCTATGTTTGTTATTTGATATTTAAATTATTATAGGCTATTTTATTGAGCTTTTGCACAGCCAATGCACATTTATGTTATTTTTTTAATGTTCATGCATGATTTATGTTTTCGCCTACTAGTGTATGAGATTACTTGGAGAAAAAAAAAAACTAAAGACTCTTAGCTTTTGATACCATGTATTTGCCAGTAAGCAAGAAGAAAAGGTATATTTTAATAATAACCTTATGAGGTATGAGTTAGATTTAGGATATTTATTACCTGTGAAAACATCTAGCTTTATTTTTGTTGGTATATCTGTAAGTTATTGTAGGTAAAGGTGTAAAGGGTCGCACGCACGAAGTCCCATTTAAAACATAAGTATATACGTCACTTAATAAAAATAACAGGAAAAATCTGAAATTGTAAATATTTCTTTCTAAAACCATCGTTTTAGCTGTGTCCCGAATGTAATTCTGAGCGAGAATATTCGAGGCAGGAACGCCGCTCACGCGTCCCGCAACCATTTTCTGCGCGAACGGAACTCTATATTGAATACAATTCTAATAGAAAACACCTTTCACATTGGTAGCGAAAACTGCCACGTTTTTTATTTCTACAAACAGCAAACAAATTTTAGCGGTTAGATAATCCAGCATACTATTGTTTACCTATTTTGTGCATATAATTATTATATAATTAATATGTTTTATATAAGAAAAAGTTTTAGTTGTTTCCATTGGTAATAGTTGTCTTTGATACTATCCTTATCCACAATAGAAGGTTGTAGCTTAAATAAGTAAATCTATTGTAACAATCGTATTAAACAAACGCTACTATTGTGGAGAGGCTGCGGCTGCGATCGGGCCATTTGCTACTGTTTTCAATTTGTCGGTCGCGACCATACATCAGCGGCGGCACGCAGCGGAAACACCGCCCCAACTTTAATACACTTACGCCTGACATTTTTCCGCCCATTATGCATTCTTCTAAACCACTGCTTTCTGTAAATACTAGGAAATTCGTTTCGCTGTAAATAAATTCGCTATTTCATGATATTGTTTTGCCGTACACCTACGTACAATCAATTCATAAGCTTCTGGGAAGTCTTGTCAGTGAATAGTGGCTCTTTAAAAATATACTTGACCGATAGTCATCTGTTTGGAACATTTGAAATCGATTTAGTTGTCACGACCGACTCTGTCGACAAAAATATCGAATTAGGGGTCAGTACGCAATAGTTCTCAAACATTTGTCGTGGAAATAACAAGTCGACATCGTTTGTCAACTGCGATGATAAATGTGCGCTTGTAATTGAATCGCGAGTGCACTACGATTTTATACACGAAACTAACTTGCCTATACAGTGTTATTAGATTTTTAACCAAACAGTTTTTATTACGCATATGTAGTAGGTTATATTTCCTTGTAATTTTATCGAAACGTTATTTTGAATATGTGAATTATTAAAATAATGCACACAACATTATTAGCTATTTTAAAATCCATATCAAATGTTGTAAATCCAGAACTGAAGTAGTTAAGTATAAAATGCATATGAATATAATACGCTAATTTAAAATCAAAGACCTAATATGTACAACTTAGTACATAAATCATTTTAACGATGCACTGAAATAACCATTTTTATCGTTTTATTTACGATAATTCCTGACATATGCCTCGCTCTCATTAATTAGGTCAAAGATTAATTAACAATTATATTTGTTTTTTATACTGTACAATATATAATTCAAACGCAAATCACAATATAGTATCATATAAAACATCTATCCAGATCATCTTCGTATCAATCCAATACGCTGGTCATATGCGGATTAATAGACTTCACATAAATTTGAAGATTTTATAGAACACTTAGTCATGTAGAACTCCTCACCATTTTACTATACGCTTTAAGCAAGTGATGAATAATAATAATAATAATAATAATAATAAACTTATTTAATGCCTCAGATGTAACAATAACAATAACATGAAGATTCTTAAAACTAAACTTATACACACCGCACAAAGAAAAGAAAAAGTATTAGGATTCTATACATATTCTATATTATAGGCAAAAGGAAGTGGCTCAGCTTTTACCACCATAAGAAATAAATCCCATGTTGAGCTGTTTTTCAGCCACTCCCTCCTCCCTGAGTTCGTATTCGGGAGTATTGAGGCGAGTGGGCACCCCAACCATAAACAAATTATTAAAATAAAAAATAATAATTTAATGTAGCGTAACTAACAAGGACAAAAAAAAGAACAATGATACTAAAATAACAGATTATTAATTATAAAATGCAATGCACCTCCTTAAAACATGTGTGTGCGCGCGTGTATTTGTGTGTGAGTGTGTATTTGTGAGAGAGATTGTGTGAGTGTATGTGCGTTTGTGTAAAGTTGGTTTAATGTAGTGTAGTAGTTATATACAAGATACATCTTTATTTTAAAAAGGCGTGCATAATCATATTACTAGGTGTATAGTAGTGTTGAATTCGTATTTTAATTACTACTGTTCTCACTAGCTGTCCACTTATACCTTTATTTCATTATCGAGGCCACGTGTATTTCAAAATAAATCCGACCGAGTTAAAACATACGTGCAATTCTCAAATATATTTAGCTTTTTACAATTTGATGTTTGACGGTGGTAGAACCCTTTTTTGTGTTGTTCTTTCATGTGAGAACACCGTGGATTGGGATGGTATTTTTGTATTATGTTTTTAAATGACGGCAAGCAGCAGCATTAGCCGCTATTCACTTGTATCTTGTACCACGCTACCAAGGCGGCGCAACTCGCGTGCCCTACAAACATAAATCGGACCCGGTTAAATCACACGCGCGCAATTCCCACGGGGATTTAGCTCTTTAAAATTCACGTAATATTGAAATCAAGCCTCCCACCCGGCATTGTCTGTGAATGGCCGATAGTATAGTTTTTGGTTGGCATCGGTGATAGCATAGAGGATTGAAAGTGAAAGCCTAGTTGTTTGGAAAGCTACGCCACTGAGGTACGGGAGCGAGTTTCTGGCCCCATTTTTCTTTCTAAATAATAACGTCTTTCAGTTCCTCTATTGAGGATGATTCACTCTGCATTACTGGAGCTACTATAGCGGTGATAGTAGAACATACTCTGAAAACATTTCAAGTGTGCTTTGTGTACCTAATTCATAAACTACAGCCTCGACGGTCAGACGGACAGATGGACAGACGAGTAGATGAACAAACGGACATACAATGGGACAATAGAGCCTTAGGATTAGAGTCCCGTTGGCAAAAATTTTTCACAGAACCCTAAATGTTCTCAAAAATATGTGTACTCTACCAATCCGCACTTGGCCAGCGTGACGGACTGTGGCCTAAACCGTTCTTATGCTGAGAGGAGCCCTGTGCCCAACATTGGAATGGAATTATAAAAATATTGACCATATATACATTGACATGTATGGGAATATAATTATAACCCCAAGAAGTGTTTGTAAGGCTACCATTATGGGGAAAGAGGGGCAGTTCCCGAATAAATCTCCATTCCCGTATTTTACGAGTGTTACGACCACATTATTCCCCGTTAAAGGACATCTACATGTTTATTTTTTCCGGATGGGCTGTGCGCTGTGTTTTTGGCCCACTACGTAATCTATATAAATATGTAATTATACGGTATGTATAAAAAGTATCGCGAAGTTTTGCTTACAGTTTTCTTCGATTGCAGGGGCGTGGTGCATTATGAGTTCTTGCCACAGGG